>JAKZJZ010000716.1:0-39795 GCA_022702705.1 Papilionanthe hookeriana x Papilionanthe teres
CTGGGAAAATCAAGATCGGGTGGATGTAAGTGGAATGAAATCATTTTTGTTGAGCCATGAAGCCATATCAAACCCACATGAGCCATGAAGGGACTCATTTGAGGCATTCACCATGTTGTTCCTAACCCTCTTAGCCGCAGGCTTAGGGTTGAGGACCATCCATGTGAATCACCTACATGAGTCGTAGAAGTCAAGTTAGGTAAGGGTGTGTTTTAGGAGGTGTGCGAAAGTGTAGTGCATAGGTGTAGTGTATGTGTAAGTCAGCCCTTTCACTGCACCAGTGCCACCTGTATGGCACTCCTAAGGCCAAAGAGTCCTATAGGAACTCATCCTTTAAACTTCCACATTCGATTTCAACCCTCAGGTGATTGGGGTCTATAGTCAAGTTTGTGGAGTTTGCAGGGAGTTAAGAAGTGGTTCGAATTTCTAAAAGGTGGATCCCAATTCTAGTCCTCTAAGATAGTCAAAGGAAAAGCCTAAGGCTAGATCCTAAGTACTAAAGAGAAGAAGAGAAGACCCTCATCAAAAATGAGGTCAACAGAGGCGTGCAGGATCATCTCTGAGCAATCGGCCGCATTCGAAGCACGCAAATCAACAATTTTGTCAGAGACACTGGATCGATCGGCGATATTCAACAATTTAATACCCAAGAGCAAACGACCTCGCCGAGGCTTTTAATAAAACTCTCGTTCAAATTTTAAAGAAAACCTTGGACGATAATAAGAGAAATTGGCACGAGAAGTTGTTGAAGCCTTATGGGCCTACCGGACAACCTTCGTAACTCCTACTCAAGCTACACCTTACGCTCCGGTGTATGGGTCCGAGGCAAGTAGTTACTCTTGAAGTCTAGCCTTCCTTCACTCGTGATCGCAGCTGTAAACAAACTCACGACAGAAGAGAATGCCGGATTACGACTAGAAGAATTGGAAAGCCCGGAAGGGAAAAGACTTGCAGTCACAGCAGTAGATTTAGAACTATACCCGCCTAAGATGGTTCAAGCCCATGACAGACCGGGTCCGCCCAAGAACCTTTAAGGTTGGTGACTTAGTTCTCGTTCTCAAAGACCTATTCTCGCACACCGCAAGATAGGAGGAAAATTCGAACCCACTCGGGAAGGACCGTTCGTGGTCGAGGCAGCCTACTCGTGAGGCTCCTACCGCCTAGTGAACCGGCCAAGGAGAACGACATATGCTTCCGATCAATGAACGATACTTCGAAAAGTATTACGCTACCCGATGTTTCGAAGGAGTGAATTTTCCATCCCAAGAAGCACGGGTGAAGTAATTACTTATGACCAGGTCCGAACCCAAAAATAACAAAAAATGTGCTAAAATAAATAAAATCATGATAATAAAGTTTTCTTTGTTTTCTCTCTTCCAAGTCAAAATCTCTTTCCCGATCTTTTCCCACTTCATTCTCTGTCGAATATAAAAATAAAAATTTTTGTCTTTAATAAACATTTTCTTAATGTTCTTGTTCTTAAGACATGCCCCCGATCCTTTTCCTTGTCTTTTCGCAGGAAATGTCGAGCGGGCGGTTGGTCCCGAACTTTAGAAATGGCGTAAGCCTCGCACTCGATGAAAAGAGGGTGAAGGATGGAGCGATAATGTAGATCGACTCGTACTTCGCACCGCAGGCTCCGCAATACGAGGAAAGTGACCGGGTCCCGATCGACCGAGAGGAATTGCCCAGCCGACAAGAATGAAAGTGGGTGGCCCAAGCCACCAATCCAAGCAACAGAAAAGAAAAACGTACATCGAAGAGGACAAGAGAATCAAATCCGTAGTCGCTACAAGCAGAGGGCGTACTTGTGCCGCCGCGCCCACGTAAACTCAGGAAGTACGAAGAGCTACTCTCACAGCAACTCAACGGAGAAACAAAAAACGCCGTATCCGCAAGATGCTAACTAAATTAACAGCGGACCAGCGCGACGAGGAAGTTGCTACCGCCAATACATATACTTCGAGGATACCGGTTCGCCAGGAACCTGAAAAAAGGAGACCAGCTCCCAGGACGACAGAAGAGACCAGAGAAATCTCAAGAGGAACGAAGAAAGAAGGCTATTACGCAACCAGATGAAGCCACCGGTAATGCATGACCTTGTTGCGTAAGCAACCCCGGAGGATGTCCCGACGGACATCATCCCCGAGGAGCCGAGGTACGCGTGAGAACGTGAAGGGATCGAGCCATATATCCCACAAGACGTCACCGTGCCTCGTCATTTGCAAATTATTCCGGAATCACGAGTTAGAAAGAATACGTAATGTCCGTAAGAAAACTTTTCGAATACTTCGAGAGAATCGTAGGCAGGAGGATCAATATACTCGAAGGCCTCGAGCTACATACGTACGTGTTCTCGAATATGAACAACAACAAATCGTGATCGCATCCGGATTTGAAAAGATGGGCCGAGCAAGTCGCTTAAGAGAAAACACTTACTCGTAACCCCGGAGATGGATGCCAGTGGAAGGGGAGAATTACAATACAATGTGGATGCCGCTATAACTTCGCGTAAGACAGAAAGGAAACCCACCGGGATACTCCGTCATGGCCGTGTGGATCCAATGTCATTAGTCATTAAAAGGATGGTAAAAAGAATGATAACATGGGGGTATTGCCAGCAGATTGCATACCCAACGCTTGCATCATCAACATTTACAAGAAGGGTGATCGTATACCCCCGCACATAGATCACCACGACTTTGTCGAGCTTTCGCACAGCTTCTTCTCGAACGAGTGTAATATCATGTTCGGATCCGACCTCCGGATAGCAGGCCCAGTGTGAGTTCCGAGGCCCAAGAAAGATACCATTACCGGTAGGTTCCGTCATGATACCGAAGGGCAACGGAGCAGTATGTCGCTAAGCATTGCATACCAGAGTACCAGTGAAGCGGATCTCGCTACTTTCGTAAGGATGGACGACGAGAAAGCACCTTACCACTTCCAGCCGTACCCGGAGTTAGAGAGCCTCCGGCCTTACGAGCCGCGAGTTACATGGAAAATATCACACCTCCGACGTACATCCATACGGCATCCTTGCCAAGGATGGCTTGGAAGGTGATGTTATCGACCATGTACCTCACTATTTAGACATGGATTTTTGACGATACCCTTTTGGATGAATCGACAAAGATCATACATAGTCCGTTTGAGTCTATATGGATTGTATGAGATGTATTCCGCATCGAGTTGTACGGTGTATCTTCAAGCATGATTGGAATGAAAGTGACCATGTCACAATTTTGGTCTTCACCTCTTTTGTGCAAATCGACCGGGAAACGCCATTAAAAGTTAAATGAACTTCGAACAAAGAACGAAAAGAAACAAAAAGAATAAAAGAAAACTTTCCTTAAAATCTAAAAAATGATAAACTCCAAATTCACGATAAAATAAAATTTGAACTGATAAAAGACAAACAAAATGACCACAAAATCTCAATCAAATTTCAAATTCAATCTTTCCAAATTTCAAATCAAATCTCAATCAAATTTCAAATTCGATCTTTCCAGATCTCACATCAAACCTCAGTCAAATTCAAACTTACCCTTCCAAATCAAGTCCAACCTGTTCTACTCTCTCCTTGTCTAGGAAGGAAGCGGTTGATTCCATCGACGCGGATCGAATCCGATGGCGAGGAATCACATTCAATCCAAACCAAAGAACTTTCAGTCAACTCTTTCTGAATGGGATATGTAGCATCTACATATTCCCTCCTAATCTATTTCTTTCCATGAAAATCTTTTACAACTTTCATGAAATTCTCGAAACACCAAAATTCCACACTTTTCAAATCAACACTACAAATCGTTGCAAAGTCAATTACCCATCAAAATCAACTTTTTGAGGTCGAGGATTTTACATCCGATACCGCACCGCTTTAGGATTCTTTCCCTATCAGCACCGAAATACATCAAAATCAACTTTTCGAGGTCGAGGATTTTACATCCGATACCGCACCGCTTTAGGATTCTTTCCCTATTGCACCGAAATACATCAAAATCAACTTTTCGAGGCCGAGGATTTTACATCCGATACCGCATCGCTTTAGGATTCTTTCCCTATCGCACCGAAATACATCAAAATCAATTTTTCGAGGTCGAGGATTTTACATCCGATACCGCACTCGCTTTAGGATTCTTTCCCTATCGCACCGAAATACATCAAAATCAACTTTTCGAGGCCGAGGATTTTACATCCGATACCGCATCGCTTTAGGATCATTTCCCTATCGCACCGAAATACATCAAAATCAACTTTTCGAGGTCGACGATTTTACATCCGATACCGCACCGCTTTAGGATTCTTTCCCTATCAGCACCGAAATACATCAAAATCAACTTTTCGAGGTCGAGGATTTTACATCCGATACCGCACCGCTTTAGGATTCTTTCCCTATCGCGAATGAAATACATCAAAATCAACTTTTCGAGGCTCGAGGATTTTACATCCGATACCGCATTAGATCCTTTCCCTATCAGCACCGAAATACATCAAAATCAACTTTTGCGAGGTCGAGGATTTTACATCCGATACCGCACTACTTTAGGATTCTTTCCCTATTGCACCGAAATACATCAAAATCAACTTTTCGAGGTCGAGGATTTTACATCCGATACCGCACCGCTTTAGGATTCTTTCCCTATCGCACCGAAATACATCAAAATCAACTTTTCGAGGTCGAGGATTTTACATCCGATACCGCACCGCTTTAGGATTCTTTCCCTATCGCACCGAAATACATCAAAATCAAATTCTCGAAGTCGAGGATTTTACATCCGAGACTCGCACCGCTTTAGGATTCTTTCCCTACCGCACCGAAATGCATCAAAAATCAAATTTCGAGGCCGAGGATTTTACATCCAATACCGCATTGCTTTAGATTCTCTTCCTATTGCAATGAAGCACACCAAATCGAGCTCTTGAGGTTAAGGATTTTACATCCGATACCACATTGTCCTGAGATCTCTCCACATTGTAATGATTCAATCCAATCAATTCAATTTTCTTCTGAGGTCGAGGATGTTACATCTAAAACCGCAAAATTTCAATTTTCATTTCAAATCAAATCCCTTCAAAATTAATCTTAACAAAACTTCAATCTAAATTGAAACTCGAGTTGAAATCCGAATTCACACATCAAAACTTAAACCGAAACAAAATTTAAATTGAAATTTCCCGGATCTTGTGATTTGGAATTCACCTCCTTTTCCTTTCCCCGCAAGGGTTCGTGAATCTCCAGCCTCGCAGATATACTCGACACTCCCCAGACGGAAACTCTTCTACTTCGTCCCAAGTTTGTCACTGGACATCCGTGTTGGTTTTGTTGATCGCTTCGGTCAACGCCAATACGCCGTGTGCCGGGTTAGCACACCACACCTATCGGGGTCCATTTGTCGACCTCATTTTCGATGAGGTCTTCTCTTCTTCTCTTTAGTACTTAGGATCTAGCCTTAGGATTTTCCTTCGATCGTCCTGGAGGATTAGAATCGGGACCCACCACTTAGAAATTCAAACCACTTCTTAACTCCTCGCAAACTCCGCAAACTCGACCGTAGACCCCTAATCACCTGTAGGGTCGAAATCAAGTGCGGAAGTTTAAAGGATGAGTTCCTATGTGACTCTTCGGCCTTAGGATCGCCCGCGTGGCCTCGGTCTAGATGAATCGGCCGACTTACACACACACTACACTCATACACTACACTTCCATACACCTCCTAAAACCACACCTATACCTAACTCGACCTCCCGACTCATGTAAGTGATTCACATGGATGGTCCTTAACCCCTAAGCCCTCGCTAAGAGGGTTAGAACAACATAACGAATGCCTCAAATGAGTCCCTTCATGGCTCATATGGGCTTGATGTGGCTTCATGGCTCAACCAAAATGATTTTATTCCACTTATATTCACCCAATCTTCAATTTTCCAAATTTTCAATTTTTGACCCCTGGACCCTACACCCGCCTAACCTACCAAATGCCCTTGAAACTACCCAAAATTTCCAAAATCACCTAAATTTCCCAAAATTCCTCAAGACCAATCCTAAACATTTCCTCCCCACTCAAATTGATCATCCATAACCAAAAATACCAAAAATTCCAAAAATACCTCCCAATACCCTCCAAATACCCAAAATACCCCTCTTAGCCAAAAAATCCAAAAATTCCGAAAATTCCCAGAAAATTCCAGAAAATCCTAAATATTCCCAATTTCATTTTGTTCAACTACACCATGGGCCAATTTTGCCAATTTACCCCACTTTTATCAAAACCCCCAATTTGACCCATTTTAACCCAAAGTGAACCCAATGTCAAACCTAACCTACCCAATTGACCCAAATTCTGGTCCAATTCAATTCTAAACTTCAATTCAACACCCCCAACACCAATCTATACCCAATCCAAGCCCAATTTGATTGGCATTGGGATCCAATTTCACTTTTGGCCTTAAAGCCCAATTTGGACCCATGACCCAAACTTAGCCCAAACTCACCCAATTCAACTCCAATTAATCCCAAATCTTTTCTAAACCTTCCTTAACATCCCCATAAACAAAACACTAACATGATTTGCCCAAAATTTAGACACAAACCCCACTCAAATTCAACCCAAAATCAAAAAGCCCAATTTTGACCTAAACCTAAACCTAGCCCAAATAGACCCAAACCTCAAAATCAAAACCTAACCTAAGCCAAAAGCTCTTTGAAACACTCCCATAAACATTTCCCAACATTAATTTTACATCAATTTCAACTCTAGCCCAACTTTGGCCCATGGTAGCCCATTTTGGCCCACCTTAGCCTCTTTACCAAAAGGCCCATATCCAACCCAATTCAAACCCAAATCACCTCAAATTTGTTTCAAACCACTCATGACACATCCCTAAACCAAACTCAACAATTATTTGGCCCAAGCCTTTACCAAAATTTCATCCCAAAATCCATTTTAAAATTCAAAAGCCCACTTTCCTAAACCATTTTAAAAGCCCATCTAAAACCATTTCAATGAGCCCAAAATCTACCCTAAAGCCCACATGACATTTCCACTTGCCATCCACTTAATCAAAGCCATTCCCTAAGTTCTAATCACATCATCAAATAATTCCAAATTAAGCCTCATGCCAAATCACCCCTAAAACACCAAAATTTCTCTTAAATCCATTTCCATGAAATTGACTCAACTTTTCCCAACCCAAAGACAAGCCATGCAAGCCATAGATAAGCCACATGAAGCCATGGGGTTTGACTTGTCACCAAGCTATTAATGGCAAGTGGAGGGAGTCATTTCCTAAGCCTTCCTTAAGCCATTTTAACCTCTTTAATGCAACACTATAACCCAAAATTAACTTAAACTATTTGGATAGAGACCACACCATCCTCTCTTGGCCGACCCAACCGATCCTCTCACCCAAAATCGTGCCATGGGAGGTGCACCCAACCCAAACCAATGGGCCGACCAAATTGAAGCCAAAATGGCCTCTTCCCCATTCCATTCCAAGCCACCTCCTTTACACGTGGCAAGGCCCAATCGATCGCACAAGCCTCCAGCCCCGACCCACCCGAGCTTCGAGGGTGACTCGACCCCGGCCGGCCAGCCACCACAGCCCGCCGGAAACCACTGAGCCGAGAGCTCACATGTGAGCCCAAACTCGGAATTCTCACCGCCGAGCCGCCTCACTCCAAATGGCCACCATGGCCGTTCTTCACATGCCAAGAGCAAGCTCGATCCCAGCCCTCAACTCCCCCCGGGAGAGCCTCCGACCATGCCTATTTAAACCCCTCACCCTCTCGGCCAAAGGAGGTGCCGAACCGTACCATACCAAAACTCGCCAAAATCACTCCTCACTCCCTCCGTACTTAGAGCAATTGATCCCTACCGTCCTCCCCGCTCTAATCCCCATCGATCGAGCTCAATTTTGGAGCTCAATTCTCATGCCGAACAGTGACACTCCCGAATCCTCCACCAAAATCAAATTAAACTCACCTACACCTTCACTGTGCCAAGAGAAGAAGTTTTCCAGTGAAAGCCCCTCTCCGTGCCACCCAAGCTTGTTCCGTACTCCAAAGGTTGTGATCAGCTTTGGTGGAAATCATACCTAGCAATTCACCACATCCCTGTGCTTCATCCCTAGCCTCCCGCAGCTCCAGCCGAACGTGCCGAGCACCTCCGATCGAGGCTTCACCTCTCGCAGCTAAGGTATGGATCAATTCTTCATCCCGAGCTTCTAAACATTCTCCATTTCAAATGAGTCAATTTCAATAAGCATTAGCCGTATAGATGTGTTCGTCTCTTCAAGACGAGTCCATGGAGCATAAGAACATAAAAATCCATGGAGAATCGAGTGAGATCTAGTGGCTGAAGGTAGACGGCTCTCGGCCAGGACGCTCGGGACGATGAACGGATGCCGTTCATTCAATACACGCGCGGACGGACGGCTCGGATGGCGCTCGACCGAGGAGACGGTACGTGAACCGCGGCCGCACGGCGCCGAGTCGAAGGCGGCGTCGAATGGGAGCGCGCCGCGCGTGCATTCGGAGTCGCCGAGGCCGACGCGGCGCCGCGTCACTTAAGTAGAAAATTAGGGATTTTTCTAATTTATTTAATTCCCCGAACTTTGAAAATTCATATCTTTGTGTAGAAAAATCACAAAAATAAAATAAAAATACCCTCTCGCTCAGTGGAATCGTAGGAGAATAATGTGGAAAAGAAATTAATTAATTTTGTCTAAGTATTTTATTTTTAATTAATTATTTACTCCCCGCATTGTTTTAATTCTCCATGCATTCATACAATTCACCATGGCATGAGACCATGTGGCTTTCAAGCCTCCGAACTCGGGAACATTCCCCGAATTTTCCAAGGTCGTAGGCCACCTCTCGTGAAAAGTTATTGATTTTTCAAATGCATGTTGTCGTTTTGAGTATTTTAATTCCAAAAATTAGCATGTTGTGAAATAAATTCTAGGAAAATTTGGTGATGTTCCTTACGACCAGAGAACCCTAGGAAAAATAGGACTCGAGTTAATTCACTTTAGATAACCCTAATCTGCCTAAATACCCAAAATTGACTTTAATTAATTAGAGCTAACCATACATCAAATTGACTTGAAATCAATTTTTCACCGACCTTTAGGATCAGTAGGAACCCACCATAAAAATTTCAAGTCAATCGGACTTAGTTAGCCCTACTAAATGGGTCGATTAACCCATTTAGTCATTTTAAACTTTAAAAATTCATAACTTTCAAAATACCTTTCAAAAATTCACCAAATTGGTTTTGGAGCCTCTCTGATATCAGGGGAATTTAAGAAAATTAAAATTTCAATTTTCTAAAAAGGTTGATTTTCCATCATTATTTTAATATTTTAATAATTAAAAATAATAAAAATCACAAAAATAATAAAATTCACCAAAATTTCATATTTTGAAATATAATCACCTAGGAATAAACCCCATATTTTTCTTAGGTCTATTTAATGAGATATTAAATTTTAAAGCCCTAGGGTAATTTTAAAATTAAAAAAAATGTATTTTCTAGCATTTTCGCTAAAATAATTATAATAAATCAAAGAAAAATCAGAAAATTGTAAAATTTGGTTCTCTGGAATCCTTGATATCAGAGAGAATTTTAAAAATTACAAAATTCATTTTTCAACTTATATTCTATTTTTTAAATTAATTAATACTCCAGAACTTAAAATAATTCTAATAAATAGAATATAATTCAAAAAATCACCAAAATTGGTCCAAGTGGTCCTCTGGTCATTAGGATTGTCCCATAATTTTCTTAAGGACAGAAACTTTCCCTTGGTCATATTATTAAATTTTCCTTGGAAGTCCCTATTTTCCACCAAAAATAATTACATAAATAAATTAAACATATAAAAATCACATTTTCTCCTCTAATGTCTTTATCGACATATGAGTGAGGTCACATAAAAAATTTCAAATTCATTCGAGCTCAATTTAGTGAGTTATGGAATTACTAGGCTCAAGGGCAAAATAAGAATTAAAATCTTAACCCTTTAATTAAGACTTTAGGCTTAATGAAATTAATAGGTGAAATATTTGATTTTAATTTGATTTGGAAGATTGAAATTTAGATAATTAAAGGGTAGAAACCTACTAAACAATTTAAAATAATTGAAATAAACCTTAATTAAATAATTAGTTAAATTTGGAAGAATAATAAAATTGGAATTATTAAAATAGGGATATTATTAGGAAGAGATTTGTTCTTTAATTTAAAAATCCCTAAATTAATCATCCCAATAATATTTAATTACTAATTAAAATGATAATCCAAGTTTAAGATTTAAAATGCTAAAAGGCTTAATCATTAAATTAAATTAAAGTTAAATTATTTAAAACAAATCCCTTTAAAATTAAAAATTAAATTAAAAATTAAAAATTAAATTAAACTAAATTAAATTAAATTAAATTAAATTAAATTAAATTAAATTAAATTAAATTAAATTAAATTATATTAAATTAAATTAAATTAAATTAAATTAAATTAAAACTAAATTAAATTAAATTCAATTAAATTAAATTAAATTAAGCTAAATCATATTACATTAAATTAACTTAAGTTAAATTAAATTAAATTAAATTAAATTAAATTAAATTAAAACTAAATTAAATTAAATTAAATTAAATTAAATTAAATTAAGCTAAATCATATTACATTAAATTAACTTAAGTTAAATTAAATTAAATTAAACCACATTAAATTAAATTAAGTTAAATTAAATTAAATTAAATTAAATATAAAGACATGAAGAATTCAAAAATAAATCTAAAACAACTCGAACACTATTCCAAACTTAAATCCATTAACTAAAATTAAATCACAACCCACTCAACATCCGTTTGCCCTCGAAAGCTCATGATGTCATAACTCTTAAAAGGAGCGTTAAATGAAGTGTTACTTCACTCATAGGATATTCAAATGTCCTAGTTCACCGAGCAAGACAACAAAACTTAAACTCTCTGACGATTAATTCATTTGTGTAATTAAATTCATTTGGACTTAAAACAATCCTAGAAATATCGAAAAGATGTTTAAGATTCGTCTTAAGCACTTCCTCAATATGATAGGATATTTATAAGAAAAATCGAACTTAGTTGTTCTTCGATGAAGAAAATCGTCCTCAAACTAAAATACAAGAACCTAGACGTCATAGGAATGACTAGCTATAGGATTAGGACTTTGTAGAAAACCATAACCCTTCCCTTAGCTTTACCTAGAAATTGTCATAAATGCTTAAATGCTCTAAATTGTATTTTATGTGCAACTTGGGATGACGGGAAGGCCCTCCAGGTACGCTTTTATTTCATTGCAATTTACTTTACTGCAATTTATTTAATCGCATCGCACTTACCTTTCTTGCATGATAAACAACAGTTGCATGAAAACCTACACCTTTAGGACAGAAACCAAGACTGAAACCCATAACTAAATTAAAAGACACTACAAGATAAAATTCATCGCCACAATATTCAAAATATAAAATAACTCAAAATTTAATCACAAACAAAACAACAGAACTACAACTACAACTAAATTAAAACGTCTCATCGAATG
This sequence comes from Papilionanthe hookeriana x Papilionanthe teres, assembly GCA_022702705.1. Lineage (NCBI taxonomy): Eukaryota > Viridiplantae > Streptophyta > Magnoliopsida > Asparagales > Orchidaceae > Papilionanthe > Papilionanthe hookeriana x Papilionanthe teres. The sequence goes on from JAKZJZ010000716.1 coordinate 11,586, forward strand.
ATCGGAATACCTCGGATGATGTAACCCACGTGTTGCTAACGGGATTTCCCACGGTCTAAATGAAAGTGCGGAACTCATTTAGTCGAGTTTAGCAAATTCATCTGGACTAAGTGAATTCGATGAAAATAACGGTGCCGGGATGACGGAACCGTGGGATCTTAATCGGTTCTGTTTAATCAACTTTAGGATCTGTTTTAATTAAAACATTAAAGACACACGGAAATTAAGACTTTCTCTAAAACCAAACACTTCCCTCATCTCTTGATTTTTCACCTTCTACAACTAAATCTCTGCAACAACAAGGAGCTCGAAGCATGGTGGGCAAGACGGCCATCGTCGTCGCAAGAAACCGAAATCTACATCAAGCAAAACCATTCTTAGAGTTAAATAACCAAGGCCTAGGATTTAGAGGCAGTTTGCCTAGTGCAACATAAATCCTCAACTTTTTCGTTAGGCATTTGCATAATCATTTTATGCAAATTAAGCCCTAACCGGTCTTAGGATTCCGAGGTAGTTGTTCGGTACGACATAAACCCTCACATCTTCGAGGCTATTTGTATGATTATGTCATACTAATATAAGTACTAATTAATTAAGATTGGCAGTATTACAACATTAAATAAACTCTCAAATCGAAGCCAAACAATAGGATAGTTTGGGAAGTTGCCAAGATTCTTCTGGATCCTCGCACTTCTCCTACTTTTCTTCCATCGGACTCCCGAAAATAAAATGTTCTAAAGTTGATCCATTCCCTATCGAAATTCCAAAATTCAATCCTCAAGACTTAAAATTTGAAATTCTTGAGAGCGTAACTACCGATTATTATCGAGAGTTTTCTTAGGTGATTCCCATCACTTAAGATGTAATTAACTATAGGGCTCGTCCTTATAGGGAATTTTAAGAACCTGTGTAATATAAACCCCGTTTAATGTTTTCATATTAAGCAGTGGGAACTTGTCTGGCTTATAAAATTGGTTCGCAGACCAAACGAATGTCACAAACCTTTTTAGTTTATTTAATCGAGCCCCATCATCAAGCAAAGGTGTCTATTCTTCGGGATAGATACACGGCTCAGTAGTGCGGTGCTCGTTTATATAAACTATTCTGGGATGTGAGATCGGCTTGATTTCATATCTTAAAACTTTTAAACTTAAAATTATTTTCAAAATCAAATGTTATCTTTTAAACTATATTTAAAATATAAAAAATTCGCCGACAATTTCTGTAGGCGACCCCCCTTTTCAAAATAAAACACATAACCTAAAAATATGCCGACATATTTCTGGCGACTCCGCTGGGGAATAGTTCCTCTCTCCATTTTCATCAAATAGTTCTGCTTTCAAAATCGGTAGTGTATCCATGTCCCAAATGGATCAAACTACTCTTCTTTCCGTTGGAATACTATGTTCATTTCTACCTCGAACGAGTATAGCCAACATTCTCTCTGGATTTAGGAGCCACCGTTTAGACACCCCTAAACAGAGAGGTTCCGAGATCCTTTTACCTCATTTCCGAGGTGGGGTGGACCCCCAATAGGTGTTAGTTTAGGAGTGATCCTTCGAGTCGAGAAGTCTCGCATAAGAATTTCTTTTCCTTTCCAACTCGAATCGATTCATTACCTTCTCTACACCTTTCGAACATTCCGTTCTAAATAAACAAACCTTCTAATGAACGACTCTTTTAATAAATATACATGAACAAGAATGTGTTCGTACTCTTTTCGATTCCTTTCTTTTCGTCCCGATGAGAAGGAGCACAACTCGGGACCGACAATCGAATCTACCTCGCGTAAATGGAAGCCCCAAAACCGATTTTCTCCTTCACCAATGGACCGGACTTCGATGTTTACAAGGATGAGCCGCCCGACAACGGGATCATCCGGCTTGGACAAGGATTCGAGAATACAAATGTCAAGATCGCCGACGTTACCCTTTTCGCACTCGATGGACAAAGTGTCGAAGCCGAGAAACCCATGATCGAATTCAACCTTAAATCAACTCAAGAATTTCCCCTCCGCAAAGGGTTCCACTCGAGAGGAGTACCGCCGTCCGTAGAAGGACCGTTATCTCTACCCCCACCGGTCTAGTCGTCTCTCGCACCTACCCCGGCTCCCGCCAAACCGAAGGGGAAGGAAGTCCAAATTTGTAACGAGCATGTTACCGCGGAGGGTACGCATTTCCGTGCAAGACCTTCGTTTTTGAAATTGGGTCCAACTCAAGGGTTCCACCCCTAACACGGACTCGCAGGAGAAACAAGAGGCAGAAGATCGCTGTAAAGGCCGTAGCCGCCGAAGTCGCTTTCCTGAAGAAATTCCCGAGTACACACCACTACCCGAATACATACCATCGTCCGAGTATACACCCCTTTTGGAAGGGAGTAGATTCCATCCCCTTTCCGCCGCAAACTCGACGAGGAAAATGTCCGCGAACTGCCTCTACATTACCTCGACCCGCATACTATAGTGACAACGAAAGAAAAGGGCTAGTGGTTATACCACTCGCCCGACTACGTACTCGTGATCGAGAAGTTAGCGAAGAAGGAAAGATGCCCCGTGTCGGAAATTTTAAGAAGGATGGGGCGGGTGCCGGCCAAATCTCGTCTTCGGGCCGCGAGTAGAACCCGCTATCGCCGCGAAGAGCCTAATAAGAAGATGAAGGCTAGTCCACCTCGTTGTTGTTTCGTGTTTACAGCATCGTGGAGGATACCACCTTCCAAAGATTCGACCGACTGCACCATCCGGTCCTAGGCCTTCTACCGCTAGAAGGATGGTATGGCGTCCCACTACCGACCAATTAAGACCGAAACAACGACTCGTAAAAGGAAAGTCTCGTCAGGAGACTCGAGTCCGAAGAAAGTGCTACCGCAGATAAAGGGGACTCATGAAAAAGAAACTCGACAATTATCACATGACAACCGCAAGGATGTACGTAAAAGACCTCTAGAAGATGCTATGGAAAAGTTAAGAACCGATATTCGGCGACTAGCAAGGGAAAGAGAGGAGAAATTCGGAGATGAAGTCGACTCGTCGCAGTTCATGGATGATGAGTATGCAGAAATTAACATGGTAGAAACACGAGCTTCGTCAGCCTTCACAAGGTGCTCCCGCAACTGCGCAGAAGAGAGGAGCCGGAAGTAATGAGGAGGCAGACTTCAAGAGAAAGATGATACGATCGCCCGGATGGCGAAAAGGATGGAAGAGATGGTCGTAGCCCTAGCCACTCTCCGCAGTCGTGTTCAACCCCAAAGAGAAACACCCCGGAAGTTATTCACATCAGTAGACGGAGGAAAGGAGATTACATCCGTCAACGGGATGATCAATTAAAGAAAGATGCAACACAAAGTATGATTCCGTAAAAGGATATCAAGAGCTTGGTATAACAAGACAGTGCGAGAAGCCTTAAGCACAATCAAAGAGCGGGACATCCATTCGGACGGTAGACCTTACCCCGAAGAATTCGACGCCGTCCAATATCCGAAGGGCTTTGTACCACCTCTGTTCAAGACCTTTGATGGAACCGGAAACCCTAGGCAAGATGTTGCACATTTTCGTGCCGCTTGTTGCAATGCCGACGGAAGTGATGCTTTACTCTTCCGACAATTTGTCGCTGTACTCGTCGTGGATCGCCTTTGATTGGTATGCGGAATTACCAAACGGTTCGGTGAAGACATTTTCGGAATTAGAGAACCTCTTCATCAAGCGATTTGTCGGAGCTCGCGACCACATCACTATAGGTGATTTAGTGGTAGAGAAGCGTAAGCCGAATGAAACCTTGGTGGACTACATACTTCGATGGAGGAACCTAAGTATGAAGTGTGAGCCACAGCTTACAAGAACAACATGCAATCGGCATTTTACTAAAAAGCATCCATGGCCCGATAAGCACTTCTCCTCAAGGGATTTACTATTAAGACTTTCGAGAAGTTGTTAAGCAAGGCCGGAAGCTTGCAAGAGGAGGCGAAGCAATTAAGTTTCACCGATAAAACAGATAAACGAAGCCCGTGAAAACTTTTGAAAAGAAGTCCGGATCGTTGCAGCTAGCCGACAAAGGCAAGCAACCGATACAAATATCGTCGTAACGGCCGCAAGCAATCCTCAACGAATTACCAAGAACCCCGACCCGCCTATCACTCATCTCAACAAGATGAACAACCGCCTCGTCCGCAACGTACGTTAAGGGAGCTTCGAGCAGGGAGTATCCGTTCAAGAACGAGGCAGATCCGAAAATGTTCCGCAGCTTGATGAAGACTCCGCATTTCCAACTACCGTAACCTAAGAGACCGAAGAAGTCGACAAGAAAGGTGATCCCAACTTTGCCCTTACCACCGGATGCTTGGGCATAAGATAGAAGATTGTATTACCTTCAAGAGTTGGCTCAATGACAATCTTCGGAAAGGGAATATAACGATCCCGAAGGAGTACATGAAGGAACCCCGTAAAGGAGGTTCCGTCAATGTTATCTCGACGGATCTCATTGTTCCGATGCATCCCTATGCGACCGATGATGGATGGACTACCGCTTGGACAAAGTCTTCGAAGAAGATTTTAGATCGCATCCAAACCACTTCGGTGCGAGCTTCAACTCGCAGTTCGAAACCCGTCAAGTCGGCGCTATCACTTGCGATGAAGAACAACCTCAACAAGAGATAATCGAAGAAAAGAAGAAAATCGACGAAGAAGAGAAGACCGAGGCACCTAAGGCTGGACTAGGGGCCGCTTATCCTAGGTTAGTTGTTTCCGATTCGGGGGAGAAATCCCTCGAACCCCCGACTCGTATGATTATTTCGCTCACTCCGTGGAATCTTATAATGATGAGGGTTATGGCGTTGGCTACGTTTTCGATCGTTTCTAACGATTACGTAACTAGCGACAATCAACCTAATCCGGACGTCGATTCCGATACAAATAACAATTCTCAAATCATACACAATCTCGACGATCACAATGATGAAGAAGACATCCACCGAGAAGGCTACGAGAGTTCAACAAGCAACGAATCTATTTGCGAGTTTCGAGGAACCCCAATCACAATAGATTTAGAGCCTTCGGACTCCGAAGCTAATCCTCGAAGAACCCGTCATCCCGATTCAGAAGAGACACCAAAGAACTCAATGCTAAATTCGAAGAAATCACGAAGTCAACTTAAGAAGTGGAAGAGTTCTACCTCCGAGAATGGGTCCAAAAGACAAAGGAAAGCAGGTGGTTGTTCAGGAAGAACCAACCCCTGCAGAAGAAATACCCATTCGAGAAGAAAACGAGGCACATGAAAACAAAGTGGATTACAACGTGCTAGCCCATCTTAGGAAACTACTGCACCAAACCGAGCATCTACGACGCTCTCATCTTATCAAAGGAGATGAGAGAAGCTCTTATCAAGGCCTTACTCGATCCGTAAATTTGCTTAGCTCAAATGGCCGGAGAGTCCTTAGATGAGGTTTGCTCGTTAAAGGAACAGACGAGGTGTTACCTTCACGGACGACGACCTATTACTCGGGACGACAGACCACAACCGACCATCGTACATTTCAGCTTACAATCGGGAAGTTTACGCTCTCCGCAGTATTGGTGGATCCAGGAGCATCAATCAATATAATGAATCTTCGAACGCTAGCATACTTGGAAATTGATGCTCGCGAGCTCGAGGCGGACAAAATGTTATTAAGAGGATTCAACCGTAAAGGAGAAAGAGCCCTCGGATCAATAACACCGCTAATGAAGACCGGTGACTTAGCAAAGACAACCGCGAAATTTCACATAATTGATTCGAAACGTCGTTCAACGCTCTACTCGGGCCGACCATGGATACATGAAAACAGGATGGTACCATCATCTCTACATCAATGCATTAAATACTACGACGGAGGGGAACAGTAGTATTAAAGGTGACTTACAACCGTTCTCCGTACATGAAATCGGAATCCATGAAGATGCAACTTATTATGCACCTCCGAAGAAAACAATCTTCTCCGGAGATACCATAACAAATGATGCAAAGGAAATTTGGGACAATGAAGAACCCGAAGTTCTAGTCCAACAAGTCACTCACCACTCCCTTACGGCGAGATGGTGAAGGTTTCTCCACAACTCGCATCCGAGGTCGAGGCCGGGACGAGGTCGTGGCAGAGACGTTAAGACGATCGGGACGAGGAAACCAGCCATCAATGTCGATTGGGAAGATAGTTCTGAAGAAGAAAAAGAAATCAAACAAGAAGCAGCGACAATAAGTCGAAAGAAGCCGCAATTCAAAATCCCTATTGAAGATGGAAGAAACGAAGAATATAAATCGATGTACGAGAAGATTAACCACTATGTACATACTATGACCCTGACCCCGATCCATTCTAATAAGATCGAGGGTATGGAGGTCAAAGAGGTACGTAGCGGTGGTGCAAAGCCCATCAAATTCTACCGTGGTGCTCCTTCCTCCAAAACTCGAAAATAATGTACAACTCGAAGATGATACTTCATCGAATTAATGGAATTGCCTTTCGAGTGGTACTCTCCCCGTGTTCAAAATTTAATTCAGACGTGGTTTCTTACCTCGATAATGGACAAAAGGTCAATCACAACGTTTTGAAAATTTATGGAATAACTCCGGTCGTCCACCCAACTCAAAACATGGTCTCGGATTCGGCACAAGAGGATCAGCTGACGATACCGAATTTTGCTTGGTTGTCACTCGCGAGTCTAATGAAAACCGCATGGAAACCGCAGAAGAACTCGAAGATTTGCAAATTGGAAACGCTCCACCGTAATTCGAAGAAGAGATCAAATCTACGATAGATGAGTTAACGGAAGTTAACTTAGGTACTAGCGAAGAACCTAGACCTACCTTTGTTAGCTCCTTACTCAATAAAGAAGACTCCGAAGAAATAATCAAGTTATTAATGGAATTCAAAGACCGTTTTGCTTGGAGCTACGATGAGATGCTGTGTTTAGCTCCGCGAGGTCGCAACCATAAGCTAGGGGTGGATCCCGACTTCGTTCCAGCCGACAAGGTCCCGTAAGAATGCGTCTAGAAATCGAACAACAAGTCATACCGAAGTTAAAAAGCTAATAGACGCTAAATTTGTCCGTGAAGAACAATACCCGATTGCCAACGTGGTACCAATGAAGAAGAATGGTCGATCGAATTTGTGTGGATTTCGTAGATTTAAACAAGGCATGCCCGAAAGATGAATTCCCTCTACCGATCCTGCAATTAATGATCGACATTGCTTCAACACATGAAATATTCTCATTCATGGATGGATCTTCGTGATACAATCGGATAAAAATGGCTCCTGAAGATGAAAAACTTACAAGCATTCGTAACGCCGATCGGAGTATATTGCTACACGATGATGCCATTCGGACCGAAGAACGCAGAGCAACCTACCGTAGAGCAATGACAAGAATTTTTATGATCTCATCCACAATCAAGTTGAATGCTACGTGGACGATGTGGTCATCAAAAGCAAAGTAAAGGAAAACCACTCGTATGATTCGAGAATTGTTTTCGAACGATTAAGACAATTTAACCTTAAGATGAATCCCTTAAAATGCGCCTTCGGCGTCACCTCCGGGAAATTCTTAGGATTCGTTGTCCGACATCGTGGGATTGAAATCGACCCGGAAAAGATTAAAGCTATCTTAGAAATGCCACCGCCCAGAACCTTAAAACAACTACGATCTTTTCAAGGGAAGCTGACATATCTTCGACGCTTTATCTCAAACTTGTCAGGTAGGTGTCAGCCTTTCTCGACACTAGTTAAAAAGGACGCCAAATTTACTCGGGAAGAGAAATGCCGCAGGGCCTTCGAGGACATTAAACAATACTTAATGACACCTCCCGTCTTAGCAGCCCCGGCCTCGTGTAGACCGCTAATACTTTATACCGCGGCTTTAGACGACTTCTCTCGGAGCCCCGTTAGCCTGTGTCAATGATGAGGGTAAAGAAAATGCTCTTTATTACCTAAGCCGTCGTTTATCGCCGACGGAAATAAGGTATCCCGCAATTGAAAAGCATTGTTCGTCCTCGATCTTCGCCGCTCAAAAGCTCAGCATTACATGCTTTCTCATAAGGTCAACTCCGATTTCGAAATTTAATCCATCGCAATACTCGATGACCCGCCCAACGCTTTCGGCGTACTCGCCGGATGGTCGATGATATTATTGCAATTCGATATAACTTTCGTGCCTCTTCGTGCCGTAAAGGGACAAGTCTTAGCAGACTTCCTCGCAAAGACACCCTTTGCACGGCAGAATCTCCTCTCAATGACGATTTGCCGATGAACAAATAATGAACCTAGAAGACCCCGATGATCGACGTTGGGAATTATATTTCGATGGAGCATCTTCAAGACACAAAGACGAAGAATCGCAAGTGATAGTGCCTGGTAAGGCAGTGGATCGGATTAATCTTTATAACACCGGAGCGGGGAATGTTAAGATACTCCTACCACTCGACAGAGCCGTGTACAAATAACGAAGCAGAATACGAAGCCCTCATAACAGGACTGGAATTAACTATTCAAATGGGTATAACAGACATCAACATCTACGGGGATTCGCAATTAATCATTCAACAGATCGCCGGACAATACAGAATTTTAAAACCAAGACTCGAGCAATACTTCCAGTATGCCATACAACCTATTGAACAAATTCCGAATGTGACAATCTACAAAATTCCCGTAAAAGAAAACGCTTTAGCGGATGCGCTAGCCCGTCTCGCAAAAGAATTTGCTCGTTTGCAAGATGAATCAGTGGAAGTGTCAGCTCACGGACGTCGAGTCCTATCACGACCGACATGGACACGATACACAAATCGAAAAAGAAAAAGGATCAATCGCAGCAGTGATGTAAAAACACGAAGATCGGCGACAGCACATTAATGTACTACCCGCAAACAGGAAAACTACCAGACGATAGGTCGTTAGCCCATCGTATCAAGAAAAGAACTCGTCCTATGCATTAATAAACAACACATTATACGTAAGGTCTTTTGATCAAATGTGGCTAAGATGCCTAAGCGGGTCCGAGGCCCGTGAAATTGTTAAAGAGATACATTCAGGACTCGTGGCGCTCACCACCGGGTCCAAAGATGAAAATGAAAATTAAAAGACTAGGGTACTACCGGCCCTCGATGATGACCGACCGCATGAAAATCGCCAAGAGCCGTCATCGCTGCCAAGTGCACGGAGTGGTTCTACACCAACCTCCAAATGTGCTACATCCGACAATCGCATCGCGGCCATTCGAATGTCGGGGCACGGATATAGTGGGTCCAATAGAACCACCGTCGTCAAAAGGACATCGCTTCATTCTTGCGGCTACAGATTACTTTTCCAAGCAGGCAGAGGCAGCTCCACTCGTAGAAGTGAAGGCACACCACGTGCTGCAGCTTTTTAAGAACCAAGTTGTCTACCGTTTCGGGTGCCGCGCAGATCATCTCGGATAATGGGTCGCATTCGAAGCACGCAAATCAACAATTTTGTCGAGAGACACGGGATCGACCGGCGATATTCAACAATTTACTACCCAAGAGCAAACGGCCTCGCCGAGGCTTTTAATAAAACTCTCGTTCAAATTTTAAAGAAAACCTTGGACGATAATAAGAGAAATTGGCACGAGAAGTTGTTAGAAGCCTTATGAGCCTACCGGACAACCTTCGAACTCCTACTCAAGCTACACCTTACGCCTCCGGTGTATGGGTCCGAGGCAAGTAGTTACCCTTAGAAGTCCAAGCCTTCCTTCACTCGAGGATTGCGTTAGCAAACAAACTCACGACGAAGAGAATGCCGCATTACGACTAGAAGAATTGGAAAGCCCGGAAGGGAAAAGACTTGGCAGCAAGACAGAATTTAGAACTATACCAAGCTAAGATGGTTCAAGCCCATGACAGATCGGGTCCGCCCAAGAACCTTTAAGGTTGGTGACTTAGTTCTCGTTCTCAAAAGACCTATTCTCGCACACCGCAAGATAGGAGGAAAATTTGAACCCACTTGGGAAGGACCGTTCGTGGTCGAGGCGCCCACTCGAGAGGCTCCTACCAGCCTAGTGAACTCGCCAAGGAGAACGACATATGCTTCCGATCAATGGACGATACTTGAAAAGTATTACGCTACCCGATGTTTCGAAGGAGTGAATTTTCCATCCCTAGAAGCACGGGTGAAGTAATTACTTATGACCGGGTCCGAACCCAAAAATAACAAAAAATGTGCTAAAATAAATAAAATCATGATAATAAAGTTTTCTTTGTTTTCTCTCTTCCAAGTCAAAATCTCTTTCCCGATCTTTTCCCACTTCATTCTTGTTGAATATAAAAATAAAAATTTTTGTCTTTAATAAACATTTTCTTAATGTTCTTGTTCTTAAGTATGCACCCCGATCCTTTTCCTTGTCTTTTCGCAGGGAAATGTCGAGCGGCGGTTGGTCCCGAACTTTAGAAATGGCGTAAGCCTCGCACTCGATGAAAAGAGGGTGAAGGATGGAGCGATAATAGAGATCGACTCGACTTCGCACCGACCAGGGCTCCGCAATACGAGGAAAGTGATCGGGTCCCGATCGACCGAGAGGAATTGCCCAGATCGACAAGAATGAAAGTGGGTGGCCCAAGCCACCAATCCAGCAAGATGAAAAGAAAAACAGACACCGAAGAAGACAAGAGAATCAAATCAGTAGTCGCTACAGCAGAGGGCGGTACCTGTCGCCGCCGCGCCCACGTAAACTCGAGAAGTACGAAGAGCTACTCTCACAAAGAACTCAACGGAGAAACAAAAATCGCCGTATCCGCAAGATGCTAACTAAATTAACAACGACCAGCGCGACGAGGAAGTTGCTACCGCCAATACATATACTTCGAGGATACCGGTTCGCCAGAACTCGAAAAAGGAGACCAGGCTCCTGTGACGACGAAGAGACCGCAGAAATCTCAAGAGGAACGAAGAAAGAAGGCTATTACGCCACTCGCATGAAGCCACCGGTAATGCATGACCTTGTCGTGCAGAGCACCCCGGAGGATGTCCCGACGGACATCATCCCCGAGGAGCCGAGGTATGCAGGAGAACGTGAAGGGATCGAGCCATATATCCCACAAGACGTCACCAGTGCCTCGTCATTTGCAAATTATTCCGTAATACGAGTTAGAAAGAATACGTAATGTCCGAAGAAAACTTTTGAATACTTCGAGAGAATCGAGATGTGGAGGATCAATATACTTGAAGGCCTCGAGCTACATACGTACGTGTTCTCGAATATGAACAACAACAAATCGTGGATCGCATCCGGGATTTGAAAAAGATGGGCCGAGCAGGTCGCTTAAGAGAAAACACTTACTCGTAACCCCGAGATGGATGCCGTGGAAGGGGAGAATTACAATACAATGTGGATGCCGCTATAACTTCGCGTAAGACAGAAAGGAAACCCACCGGGGATACTCCGTCATGGCCGGTGGATCCAATGTCATTAGTCATTAAAAGGATGGTAAAAAGAATGATAACATAGGGGGTATTGCCACAGATTGCATACCCAACAGCTTGCATCATCAACATTTACAAGAAGGGTGACCGTATACCCCCGCACATAGATCACCACGACTTTGTCGACCTTTCGCACAGCTTCTTTTCTCGAACGAGTGTAATATCATGTTCGGATCCGACCTCCGGATAACAGGCCCGAGTGAGTTCCGAGGGCCGAGAAAGATACCATTACCGGTAGGTTCCGTCATGATACCGAAGGGCAACGGAGCATATGTCGCTAAGCATTGCATACCAGGAGTACCAGCGAAGCGGATCTCGCTTACTTTCGTAAGGATGCGACGACAGAAAGCACCTTACCACTTCCAGCCTGTACCCGGAGTTAGAGAGCCTCCGCCTTACGAGCCGCGAGTTACATGGAAAATATCACACCTCCGACGTACATCCATACGGCATCCTTGCCAAGGATGGCTTGAAGGTGATGTTATCGACCATGTACCTCACTATTTAGACATGGATTTTCGACGTGATACCCTTTTGGATGAATCGACAAAGATCATACATAGTCCGTTTCGAGTCTATATGGATTGTATGAGATGTATTCCGCATCGAGTCGTACGATGTATCTTCAACGATGATTGGAATGAAAGCGACCATGTCACAATTTTGGCCTTCACCTCTTTTGTGCAAATTGACTGGGAAACGCCATTAAAAGTTAAATGAACTTCGAACAAAGAACATAAAAGAAACAAAAAGAATAAAAGAAAACTTTCCTTAAAATCTAAAAAATGATAAACTCCAAATTCACGATAAAATAAAATTTGAATCGATAAAAGACAAACAAAATGACCACAAAATCTCAATCAAATTTCAAATTCAATCTTTCCAAATTTCAAATCAAATCTCAATCAAATTTCAAATTCGATCTTTCCGCATCTCACATCAAACCTCGACCAAATTCAAACTTACCCTTCCAAATCAAGTCCAACTCCGTTCTACTCTCTCCTTCGTCCGGGAAGGAAGCGGTCGATTCCATTGACGCGGATCGAATCCGATGGCGAGGAATCACATTCAATCCAAACCAAAGAACTTTCAATCAACTCTTCCGAATGGGATATGTAAGCATCTACATATTCCCTCCTAATCTATTTCTTTCCATGAAAATCTTTTACAACTTTCATGAAATTCTCGAAACACCAAAATTCCACACTTTTCAAATCAACACTACAAATCGTTGCAAAGTCAATTACCCATCAAAATCAACTTTTCGAGGTCGAGGATTTTACATCCGATACCGCACTCGCTTTAGGATTCTTTCCCTATCGCACCGAAATACGTCAAAATCAACTTTTCGAGGCCGAGGATTTTACATCCGATACCGCACTCGCTTTAGGATTCTTTCCCTATCGCACCGAAATACATCAAAATCAACTTTTCGAGGTCGAGGATTTTACATCCGATACCGCACTCGCTTTAGGATTCTTTCCCTATTACACCGAAATACATCAAAATCAATTTTTCGAGGTCGAGGATTTTACATCCGATACCGCACTCGCTTTAGGATTCTTTCCCTATCGCACCGAAATACATCAAAATCAACTTTTCGAGGTCGAGGATTTTACATCCGATACCGCATCGCTTTAGGATCCTTTCTCTATTGCAGACCGAAATACATCAAAATCAACTTTTCGAGGTTGAGGATTTTACATCCGATACCGCATCGCTTTAGGATTCTTTCCCTATCGACCGAAATACATCAAAATCAACTTTTCGAGGTCGAGGATTTTACATCCGATACCGCACCGCTTTAGGATTCTTTCCCTATCGCACCGAAATACATCAAAATCAACTTTTCGAGGCCGAGGATTTTACATCCGATACCGCATTAGGATCCTTTCCCTATCGCACCGAAATACATCAAAATCAACTTTTCGAGGTCGAGGATTTTACATCCGATACCGCATCGCTTTAGGATTCTTTCCCTATCGCACCGAAATACATCAAAATCAACTTTTCGAGGTCGAGGATTTTACATCCGATACCGCACCGCTTAGGATTCTTTCCCTATTGCACCGAAATACATCAAAATCAACTTTTGAGGTCGAGGATTTTACATCCGATACCGCATCTGCTTTAGGATTCTTTCCTATCGCACCGAAATACATCAAAATCAAATTCTCAAGTCGAGGATTTTACATCCGAGATCGCATCGCTTTAGGATTCTTTCCCTATCGCACCGAAATGCATCAAAAATCAAATTTCGAGGCCGAGGATTTTACATCCAATACCGCATCGCTTTAGATTCTCTTCCTATTGCAATGAAGCACACCAAATCGAGCTCTCGAGGTTAAGGATTTTACATCCGATACCACATCGCTCCGAGATCTCTCCTCATTGTAATGATTCAATCCAATCAATTCAATTTTCTTTGAGGTCGAGGATGTTACATCTAAAACCGCAAAATTTCAATTTTCATTTCAAATCAAATCCCTTCAAAATTAATCTTAACAAAACTTCAATCTAAATTGAAACTCGAGTTGAAATCGAATTCACACATCAAAACTTAAACCGAAACAAAATTTAAATTGAAATTTCCCCGGATCTTGTGATTTGGAATTCACCTCCTTTTCCTTTCCCAGCAAGGGTTCGTGAATCTCCAGCTCCCGCAGATATACTCGACACTCCCCAGCCGAAACTCTTCTACTTCGTCCTAAGCTTGTCACTGGACATCCGTGTTGGTTTTGTTGATCGCTCGGTCAACGCCAATACGCGCGTGTGCCGGGTTAGCACACCACACCTATCGGGGGTCCATTTGTCGACCTCATTTTCGATGAGGTCTTCTCTTCTTCTCTTTAGTACTTAGGATCTAGACTTCAGCTTTTCCTTCGATCGTCCTGGAGGATTAGAATCGGGACCCACCACTTAGAAATTCAAACCACTTCTTAACTCCTCGCAAACTCCGCAAACTCGACCGTAGACCCCTAATCACCTAGAGGGTCGAAATCAAGTGTGGAAGTTTAAAGGATGAGTTCCTATAGACTCTTCGGCCTCAGGATCGCCCCGGGCGGCCCGGTCTAGTGAAGGGGCCGACTTACACACACACTACACTCATACACTACACTTCCATACACCTCCTAAAACCACACCTATACCTAACTCGACCTCCCGACTCATGTAAGTGATTCACATGGATGGTCCTTAACCCCTAAGCCCTCGCTAGCAGGGTGTAGAACAACATAAATAATGCCTCAAATGAGTCCCTTCATGGCTCATATGGGCTTGATGTGGCTTCATGGCTCAACCAAAATGATTTTATTCCACTTATATTCACCCAATCTTCAATTTTCCAAATTTTCAATTTTTGACCCCCGGACCCTACACCCGCCTAACCTACCAAATGCCCTCGAAACTACCCAAAATTTCCAAAATCACCTAAATTACCCAAAATTCCTCAAGACCAATCCTAAACATTTCTCCCCACTCAAATTGATCATCCATAACCAAAAATACCAAAAATTCCAAAAATACCTCCCAATACCCTCCAAATACCCAAAATACCCTTTTAGCAAAAAAATCCAAAAATTCCAAAAATTCTCAGAAAATTCCAGAAAATCTCAAATATTCCCAATTTCATTTTGTTCAACTACACTATGGGCCAATTTTGCCAATTTACCCCACTTTTATCAAAACCCCCAATTTGACCCATTTTAACCCAAAGTGAACCCAATGTCAAACCTAACCTACCCAATTGACCCAAATTCTGGTCCAATTCAATTCTAAACTTCAATTCAACACCCCCAACACCAATCTAGACCCAATCCAAGCCCAATTTGATTGGCATTGGGATCCAATTTCACTTTTGGCCTTAAAGCCCAATTTGGACCCATGACCCAAACTTAGCCCAAACTCACCCAATTCAACTCCAATTAATCCCAAATCTTTTCTAAACCTTCCTTAACATCCCCATAAACAAAACACTAACATGATTTGCCCAAAATTTAGACCCAAACCCCACTCAAATTCAACCCAAAATCAAAAAGCCCAATTTCGACCTAAACCTAAACCTAGCCCAAATAGACCCAAACCTCAAAATCAAAACCTAACCTAAGCCAAAAGCTCTTTGAAACACTCCCATAAACATTTCCCAACATTAATTTTACATCAATTTCAACTCTAGCCCAACTTTGGCCCATGGTAGCCCATTTTGCCCACCTTAGCCTCTTTACCAAAAGGCCCATATCCAACCCAATTCAAACCCAAATCACCTCAAATTTGTTTCAAACCACTCATGACACATCCCTAAACCAAACTCAACAATTATTTGGCCCAAGCCTTTACCAAAATTTCATCCCAAAATCCATTTTAAAATTCAAAAGCCCACTTTCCTAAACCATTTTAAAAGCCCATCTAAAACCATTTCAATGAGCCCAAAATCTACCCTAAAGCCCACATGACATTTCCATTCGCCATCCACTTAATCAAAGCCATTCCCTAAGTTCTAATCACATCATCAAATAATTCCAAATTAAGCCTCATGCCAAATCACCCCTAAAACACCAAAATTTCTCTTAAATCCATTTCCATGAAATTGACTCAACTTTTCCCAAGCCAAAGACAAGCCATGCAAGCCATGATAAGCCACATGAAGCCATGGGGGTTTGACTTGTCACCAAGCTATTAATGGCAAGTGGAGGGAGTCCTTTCCTAAGCCTTCCTTAAGCCATTTTAACCTCTTTAATGCAACACTATAACCCAAAATTAACTTAAACTATTTGGATAGAGACCACACCATCCTCTCTTGGCCGACCCAATCGATCCTCTCACCCAAAATCAAGCCATGGGGAGGTGCACCCAACCCAAACCAATGGGCCGACCAAATTGAAGCCAAAATGGCCTCTTCCCCATTCCATTCCAAGCCACCCCCTTTACACATGGCAAGGCCCAATCGATCGCACAAGCCTCCGCACCCGACCCACTCCGAGCTTCGAGGGTGACTCGACCCCTCGGCCGCCACAAGCCACCGAAACCACCAGCCGAGAGCTCACGGAGCCAAACTCGAATTCTCACCGCCGAGCGCTCACCATGGCTGAGCCTTCACATGCCAAGAGATGATCTCCCCTCAACTCCCGGAGAGCTCACCATGCCTATTTAAACCCTCACCTCCGCAAAGTGTGCCAGCCATACCAGAACTCGCTAAAATCACTCCTCACCTCGCCGTACTAGAGCAATGATCCTACCGTCCTCCGCTCTAACCCCACGACGGCTCAATTGAGCCATCTCAGCGACGACACTCGATCCTCCACCAAATCAAATTAAACTCACCTCACCCTCTCGGCCAAAGAGAGGTTTGCCAAAGGAAAGCCCCCTCCGTGCCACCCATGCACCAAAGCTACTCGCCAAGGAATCACCACATCCCTGCATCTCCTACCTCCCAGCCAGCGAACGTGCCGAGCACCTCTGATCGAGGCTTCACCTCTCAGAGCTAAGGTATGGATCAATTCTTCATCCCGAGCTTCTAAACATTCTCCATTTCAAATGAGTCAATTTCAATAAGCATTAGCCGTATAGATGTGTTCGTCTCTTCAAGACGAATCCATAGAGCATAAGAACATAAAAATCCATGGAGAATCGAGTGAGATCTTAGTGGCTAGAAGGTAGACGGCTCCGGGCTAGGACGCTCGGGGACGATGAACGGATGCCGTTCATTCAATACACGCGCGGACGGACGGCTCGGATGGCGTCTGGACCAGAGACGATACGTGAACCGCGGGCCGCGCGGCGCCGAGTCGAAGGCGGCGTCGAATGGGAGCGCGCGCGTGTGCATTCGGAGTCGCCGAGGTCGACGCGGCGTCGCGTCACTTAAGTAGAAAATTAGGGATTTTTCTAATTTATTTAATTCCCCGAACTTTGAAAATTCATATCTTTGTGTAGAAAAATCACAAAAATAAAATAAAAATACCCTCTCGCTCAGCTGAACGGAGGAGAATAATGTGGAAAAGAAATTAATTAATTTTGTCCAGTATTTTATTTTTAATTAATTATTTACTCCCTGCATTGTTTTAATTCTCCATGCATTCATACAATTCACCATGGCATGAGACCATAGGGGTTTTGAAGCCTATGAACTTGGGAACATTCCCTGAATTTTCCAAGGTCAGAGGCCACCTCTATGAAAAGTTATTGATTTTTCAAATGCATGTTGCTGTTTTGAGTATTTTAATTCCAAAAATTAGCATGTTGTGAAGTAAATTCTAGGAAAATTTGGTGATGTTCCTTATGACCAGCAGAACCCTAGGAAAAATAGGACTTGAGTTAATTCACTTTAGATAACCCTAATCGGCCTAAATACCCAAAATTGGACTTTAATTAATTAGAGCTAACCATACATCAAATTGACTTGAAATCAATTTTCCACTCGACCTTTAGGATCAAAGGAACCCACCATAAAAATTTCAAGTCAATTGGACTTGGTTAGCCTTACTAAATAGGTCGATTAAGCACATTTAGTCATTTTAAACTTTAAAAATTCATAACTTTCAAAATACCTTTCAAAAATTCACCAAATTGGTTTTGGAGCCTCTCCGATATCGGGGAATTTAAGAAAATTAAAATTTCTATTTTCTAAAAAGGTTGATTTTCCATCATTATTTTAATATTTTAATAATTAAAAATAATAAAAATCACAAAAATAATAAAATTCACCAAAATGTCATATTTTGAAATATAATCACCTAGGAACAAACCCCATATTTTTCTTAGGTCTATTTAATGAGATATTAAATTTTAAAGCCCTAGGGTAATTTTAAAATTAAAAAAAATGTATTTTCTAGCATTTTCACTAAAATAATTATAATAAATCAAAGAAAAATCAAAAAATTGTAAAATTTGGTTCTCTGGAATCCTTGATATTAGAGAGAATTTTAAAAATTATAAAATTCATTTTTCAACTTATATTCTATTTTTTAAATTAATTAATACTCTAGAACTTAAAATAATTCTAATAAATAGAATATAATTCAAAAAATCACCAAAATTGGTCCAAGTGGTCCTCTGGTCATTAGGAATGTCCCATAATTTTCTTAAGGACAGAAACTTTCCCTTGGTCATATTATTAAATTTTCCTTGAAGTCCCTATTTTCCACCAAAAATAATTACATAAATAAATTAAACATATAAAAATCACATTTTCTCCTCTAATGTCTTTATTGACATATGAGTGAGGTCACATAAAAAATTTCAAATTCATTTGAGCTCAATTTAGTGAGTTATGAAATTATTAGGCTTGAAGGGCAAAATGGTAATTAAAATCTTAACCCTTTAATTAAGACTTTAGGCTTAATGAAATTAATAGGTGAAATATTTGATTTTAATTTGATTTGGAAGATTGAAATTTAGATAATTAAAGGGTAGAAACCTACTAAACAATTTAAAATAATTGAAATAAACCTTAATTAAATAATTAGTTAAATTTGGAAGAATAATAAAATTGGAATTATTAAAATAGGGATATTATTAGGAAGAGATTTGTTCTTTAATTTAAAAATCCCTAAATTAATCATCCCAATAATATTTAATTCCTAATTAAAATGATAATCCAAGTTTAAGATTTAAAATGCTAAAAGGCTTAATCATTAAATTAAATTAAAGTTAAATTATTTAAAACAAATCCCTTTAAAATTAAAAATTAAATTAAAAATTAAAAATTAAATTAAACTAAATTAAATTAAATTAAATTAAATTAAATTAAATTAAATTAAATTAAATTATATTATATTAAATTAAATTAAATTATAAATTAAATTAAATTAAAACTAAATTAAATTAAATTAAATTAAATTAAATTAAATTAAGCTAAATCATATTACATTAAATTAACTTAAGTTAAATTAAATTAAATTATAAATTAAATTAAAACTAAATTAAATTAATTTAAATTAACTTAAATTAAATTAAGCTAAATCATATTACATTAAATTAACTTAAGTTAAATTAAATTAAATTAAACCACATTAAATTAAATTAAGTTAAATTAAATTAAATTAAATTAAATATAAAGACATGAAGAATTCAAAAATAAATCTAAAACAACTTGAACACTATTCCAAACTTAAATCCATTAACTAAAATTAAATCACAACCCACTCGAACATCCGTTCGCCTCGAAAGCTCATGATGTCATAACTCTTAAAAGGAGCGTTAAAGGAAGTGTTACTTCACTCATAGGATATTCAAATGTCCTAGTTCACTCGAGCAAGACAACAAAACTTAAACTCTCTGACGATTAATTCATTTGTGTAATTAAATTCATTTGGACTTAAAACAATCCTAGAAATATCGAAAAGATGTTTAAGATTCGTCTTAAGCACTTCCTCAATATGATATGATATTTATAAGAACAATTGAACTTAGTTGTTCTTCGATGAAGAAAATCGTCCTCAAACTAAAATACAAGAACTCAGACGTCATAGGAACGACTAGCCATAGTGATTAGGACTTTGGTAGAAAACCATAACCCTTCCCTTAGCTTTACCTAGAAATTGTCATAAATGCTTAAATGCTCTAAATTGTATTTTAAGTGCAACTTGGGATGACGGGAAGGCCCTCCGGTACGCTTTTATTTCATTGCAAGTTACTTTACCGCAATTTATTTAATCGCATCGCACTTACCTTTCTTGCATGATAAACAACAGCTTGCATGAAAACCTACACCTTTAGGATAGAAACCAAGACTGAAACCCATAACTAAATTAAAAGACACTACAAGATAAAATTCATCGCCACAATATTCAAAATATAAAATAACTCAAAATTTAATCACAAACAAAACAACAGAACTACAACTACAACTAAATTAAAACGTCTCATTGAATGATCGGGAATACCTCGGATGATGTAACCCACGTGTTGCTAACGGGATTTCCCACGGTCTAAATGAAAGTGCGGAACTCATTTAGTTGAGTTTAGCAAATTCATGCTGGACTAAGTGAATTCGATGAAAATAACTGATGTTGGATGACGGAACCGCGGGATCTTAATCGGTTCGTTTAATCAACTTTAAGATCTGTTTTAATTAAAATATTAAAGACACACGGAAATTAAGACTTTCTCTAAAACCAAACACTTCCCTCATCTCTTGATTTTTCACCTTCTACAACTAAATCTCTGCAACAACAAGGGGCTCGAAGCATGGTGGGCGCATGGGCACAGACGGCCATCGTCGTCGCAAAACCGAAATCTACATCAGCAAAACCATTCTTAGAATTAAATAACCAAGCCATAGGATTTCGAGGTAGTTTGCCTAGTGCAACATAAATCCTCAACTTTTCGTTAGGCATTTGCATAATCATGTTATGCAAATTAAGCCCTAATCGGTTTTAGGATTCCGAGGTAGTTGTTTGGTACGACATAAACCCTCACATCTTCGAGGCTATTTCGTATGATTATGTCATACTAATATAAGTCCTAATTAATTAAAATCGGCGATATTACAACATTAAATAAACTCTCAAATCGAAGCCAAACAATAGGATAGTCTGGGAAGTTCGCCAAGATTCTTCGGATCCTCGACTTCTCCTACTTTTCTTCCATCGGACTCCCGAAAATAAAATGTTCTAAAGTTGATCCATTCCCTATCGAAATTCCAAAATTCAATCCCTCGAAGACTTAAACTTTGAAATTCTCGAGAGCGTAACTACCGATTATTATCGAGAGTTTTCTTAGGTGATTCCCATCACTTAAGATGTAATTAACTATGTGGGCTCGCCTTTATAAGGAATTTTAAGAACCCAGGTAATATAAACTCTGTTTAATGTTTTCATATTAAGCAGGGGAACTTGTCAGCTTATAAAATTGGTTCGCAGACCAAACGAATGTCACAAACCTTTTAAGTTTATTTAATCGAGCCCCATCATCAAGCAGTGTGTCTATTCTTCGGGATAGATACACGGTTTGTAGTGCGGTGCTCGTTTATATAAACTATTTGGGATGTGAGATCGGTTTGATTTCATATCTTAAAACTTTTAAACTTAAAATTATTTTCAAAATCAAATGTTATCTTTTAAAATATATTTAAAATATAAAAAATTCGCCGACAATTTCTGTAGGCGACCCCCCTTTTCAAAATAAAACACATAACCTAAAAATATGCCGACAATGCTATTAATGCAAGAATTCGATTTTGAGATCGTTAATAACAAAGGAACTGATAATCAAATTGCGGATCATTTATCAAGATTAGAAAATCATGAATTATCTGATATTGAAAATGAAATTATGACATGCTTCGATGAACAACTATATAATATCAATGAGTGGAAAATACCATGGTATGCTCGATATAGTAAACTATATAGTTAGTAATATTTTACCACCTATGCTTAACTTTGCAAAACGAAAAAATTCATCCATGATACGAAAACCTATTTTGGGATGAACCATATTTATACAAGCAATGTAAGGATTTAATTATTGAAGATGTGTACCTTATGAAGAAGCCGAACCAATTATTCAAAAATGTCATGATTCGATTTTGGAGGACATTTTGGGATCGATAAAACCGCTTATAAGATTCTACGATACTGGATTTTACTGGCCTACTCTATTTAGAGATGTATACGGATATATTAAAACTTGCGATAAATGTCAAAGAGTAGGAAATATATCTGAAGAAACGAAATGCCTTCGAATTTTATATTAGAAGTTGAAATTTTTGATGTTTGGGGATTAGATTTTATGGGACCTTTTATTCCTTCATTTGGAAACTCATATATATTAGTAGCTGTTGATTATGTTTCCAAATGGATTGAGGCACAAGCTTGACCTAGGTGTGATGCTAAGAGTGTTTCAAAATTTCTGATGAAAAATATTTTTACTAGATTTGGAATGCCGAGAGTGATTATCACTGACGGAGGAACTCATTTTAGAAATAAATACATTCACAAACTAGTAGAAAAATACAATATTACTCATAAGATATCCACTGCTTATCATCCACAAACTAGCGGATTAGCTGAAGTATCTAATAGTGAGATTAAACGTATTTTAGAAAAATCACGTAAACCCAAATAGGTTAGATTGGTCTATTAGATTAGTACATCGCATTATGGGCTTATAGGATCGCTTATAAAACTCCGATTGGAATGACTCCTTACGAGCTTATATAGGGAAAAACATGCCACTTACCGGTTGAATTAGAACATAAAGCATATCGGGCGATTAAAGAATTTAATTATAATATGAAGGAAAGTCAGTGAGAAAAGATTGCTGCAATTAAATGAATTGGAAGAATTAAGAAATGAATCATATGATAATGATCGGATTTATAAAGAAAAGATGAAATTATGGCATGATCGGAAGATTAATCAGAGAAATTTTGAACCAGGACAGGAAGTTTTGCTATATAATACTAGATTGAAATTATTTCCTGGAAAATTGAAGTCTCGATGGTTAGGACCTTTCACCATAACTCAAATATTTTCATACGGAACTATAGAAATCGAAGATCCAAAAGCTGGACATAAATTTAAAGTTAATGGACATAGATTAAAACCATATTTCGAAGGTATAAGACCTAACTATAAAGAGGTTTTAATGCTTAGTCGACTCGATTAATAATTGAAATTAGGTCGAGTCGACGACGTTAAACCAAGCGCTTTATGGGAGGCAACTCATATTAGTTATCTATTTTTATTGTATCTTAATAGTTAATCTATATTATTAAAACTTTACTACTCAATTATTATTAAGAATCATCACATATTCGAACTATTATGATGAGAAAAGAAATTATTCGATTAGAGCGAAATTGAACATTATTTTGGAATCTCGCCGGCGGCGAGGTCGATACTCGCCGACAGCGAGGTTCGCGCCTAAATTAAATTCAGTTTTTATAACTGAGTCGCCGACGGCGAGAAACTTCTCGCCGACAGCCGAGGAAGTTATAAAGATGAGTTATTTATAATTTGAATGCTGATTTGGACGGTTTCAACACTAATTCCTTTGTGAAAACTCATTCTTAAATCATTCTAGATCTGCTTTCTTCACTAGAATTCATTCCATTCACCATAATGGCCTCCAAATTCTTAGATTCCTCTAATTCTGGAGTGTTTAACCGGAGGAAATTTGGGAGTGTGGAAGCGCAGCGGATCTTCAACAAGGTTTTGGTAAAGAAAAGAGTTATCAAGGAACGAGGATTTGTCAATCGAGGATTAGAGAATTCCACTACGAAGATAGAAGAAACGATCGCGCAGCGAACCGGGAGAGTATTTTGTTACACTACGTCCGTCGTTGCTTATTCCAGGTTGTGAAAGAGTTCTACTCTAACTTACATGCGATCAATAATGGGAATGTCTAAGTCCGAGGAAGATGGGTGACGTTTACTCCATCAAGAGTAAATGAATTATTCTCTATAGAAAACACCCGGTATGTCACTATTCAAATTTTGTGCCGTCTCGATATAATATGAATGAGATATTTCGATATCCGATCGATGAACCGGAAGATTGGGAAATGCGTGAAGACGGGTATGTTAGTTTCTCCGCATCACTTTTGAATCCCGTCTCAAAGCATCGGCACTTTTTCATCTCATCTAAATTGTTACCTACTATGAGGGTAAACAAGGTTTCGAAGGAATGCTGCTATATTGAATTATTGTGTTCAAAATGGATTGCCTATTGATGTTGGATCAATAATTGTTAAGTACGCATCGGGTTTAATTGTGCATGGGTCAATTCACGGACTAGGACACCCATCTACTATTTTTGCATTATGCAGTCAGTACCAGGATTCTTATGAAGCTTGGGAAAAGGTTCTGTTACCTTGGAAGCCGCTTGATCCTACAGATATGTTCCCTAGTTTGGACAATAATGATGAAATTACATTTATTTCGATAGAGCTTCACGGAATAATCCTATAGCAAGGCCTATTTCAGATAAAACGGAGTTACTTATGAAGAAAATTAAAGGAATGGAGAAAGAACTGCAGAAAGTGAGAGATTCAATCGACAATATATCTGATTTATTTGATCACATTGACTGGAGGATGAAGGAACACTTCGATCATTCTGGACACTGCAAGCTAGCTTTCTTCATTTATCGAGACGAAGGGTTGGATCACCGAAGAATGCTGCCGGAGTTTCCCTTCGAGCCTTTACTATAACTTATTTGTGCATCATCGTCATATCGGAAATATCGGAGAAGATGAAGATTCCGACATCGAAGAGTAGTAGTAAAGATTTCCATAAGTATGTTTGTATTTATGTTATTTGATTTGATTTAGATTTTATTATGTGTGGAGTGATGATTTGAATATCTCGAAGCTTAATTAAGATATGCGTCATAGTTTTGTATCGGCATTTAGTGTGTCGTGGATTGGTTTGCGATGTCGATTAGTAGTAAGAATTGGAGAATTGAAGTTTGATTATAGAGTTTAAAATTATGTTAGTTTGTACATCTCATGGATTTCAATATTAAAGTTAATTTGTTGTGTTGTGTGAATTTGTTTGTGTATAAGTAGCTAATCTTCATATTAAATTAATAAATGATGTGATCAGAAATATAATATAAGGCAAATCAAGGAGGGAATGACAATATAGTTTGGGACTTCAATATAGAAGATTAGGACTTTATTTGTTTTGTTTGTTTGATGTTAAGTTATTTTGGAAACTTTTATATGTTTGTAATATTCAGTACTTTATGTTGTGAGACATTGGATGTTTGTTAGATTATTTGCTTGAATTGTTATAGTACTTTAGTTTTTGTTTTTGTGTTCGTTAATTGCATTTGTTTTTATGTTAAATAGGATGTTAGTTTTCTTTAGTATGTTTTTATTTTATTCTGTATTGTTTTAAGTTGTAAAATTGTTAATGTGTTAGTTAAATTGTTTTAATATGTTAGTAATTCATATGTGTAGTGTAGAGTTAATTTTAGTTGTTGTATTTAATACTTATCTCGGATTTTATCCCTGCATTTTCTTTAAATTGTTATATATATATGGAGAATACTAATAAGTACGGGTTCGATGAAAAATGAAAAAGCTCGCAAAAATTTCAAAGAAAAAGAAATACCTAAACTTCAAAGGTATGATTTATTTACTTTCCCTTTTTCATTATTTAGAGTAGATATAAAAATTTAAGTTTGTGGGGGAGTAAAATACAAATTTAGTTATTAACTTGTTCTCAATTTCTATTTTTAAATTATTATAAAATGATTTTTATAGCAAATTTTTCAATTTAATTAATATGAATTATTTTATTTAATTATTATAAAAGGTTAAATGAAATATTTCTAGTGCTTTAATTAATTAAATATAATAAAATATTTGGTTAAAGGGAATAAGAATATAGTAAACTATTTTTAGTAAGGAAAACTATATTCTAAAATTAAAATTCTTAAGTATTCAAGTGAAAAAGAAAAGATTGAAAATCAATGAAGTAAAAACTATGAAGTATATATAAGCTAAGAAATATTTCTAAGTTTCAAATTTAGGAAGATGAAAATGAAGTTCAAAATTATTAACAGGCTCTCAAGATACAGTAATCCTCATTAAAAAAAAAAAAAAAAGAAAAAGAAAAATAAAAATGAGGAGAAGCTTGAGGAGATGCCTTATCAAAAATTGGCTTCATTTGAATTAACCCAAAGGAAAAACTTAGATATTTCCAAACTTATGTTTATGGATTAGAATTTTACCTAATAGTGTTTTCTTGAATTTTTATCAAATGAATATCTTAAGTAGTTATTCTTTTAAATATAATCATTCCGAAATGAATAGTAAGCTAGAAATCTTAGACCTCATAACTAAATAATTTATTTCTATAAGATTAATTAAATTACATGAATTATTTTTATTTAACTTTATTATGATATTAATTAATCTAATTCATAGTTTATTTGAATCGAAAAATCTCACTATAGAAATCATTATTTTTATGTAGATATTAAAAATTACTGAGGACAAGTAATAAGTAAGTTTGGGGGATTTTGATCACCGAAAATTTTATTAAGAAATTCATACCTATTTTTGATGAAATTGCACTTTAAAGAAAGGTATTTTCTTTATTTTCTTGCATGAATGTAGAATTTAGGTGATAAAAGCAAAAATCATAAAAAGGAGCGGATTTGGAGCAAAAAGGAAGAAAATAATGCAATTTGTGCTGAGTCACCGACGGCGAGATCGAGCCCGCCGACGGCGAAGGTACGAGGAAGAAATTCTGAAGGATTTATAACTCTCTCGCTGACAGCGAGCCCGAGCCCGCCGACAGCGAGATAGCGCGGTTCGAATACCTTCAGAAGCCTCGCCGACAGCCGAGGTAGATTGCGTCGCCGACGGCGAGGTAGTTCAAATGGCGCAGATACATTGAACCTGGACACTTTTTGAAGGGATGCTTACACACCTCTTGGTCCTTTGCTCACCTCTATATATAGAGGCCGAAATTCAGCCTCGGTGTGTGTGTTATTTTGTGTTATGTGTGTGTGTTATTTTGTGTTATGTGTGTGTGTTATTTTGTGTTATGTGTGCAGTTTTGAGTCTTTAAGTGTCAATTTTAGTCTTTAGAGTCTTAATTAGTGAGTTAGTGAGTTTTTAGCGAGTCTTGTTGTACTGGAAGGAAGAGTCAAAGGAACTGCGAGGAGTCTGCTTGGGGATAAATCGAGATAAGTATTTATATTTATTGTTTTTAACTTTAAATGAAATCCATGCTTAGTTTAGTTCCTATGCATTGTGAGTAGTTTATTAGTCTTTCTCACTGTTTATGAAATTAAGTGACTAGATGAACTAAAAATAGAAGTACTTTTAAATATTAATAAATTGTGATAATTTTTACTTAAAACTTAATTTACTTTCAAACTGGCCATTTAATTTGTTAAAATGTGTTGATTATCAACTATAGTAAAAATTACATATGATATTCGTGAATTCAAAAGCCTTGGAAGGAGGGTGCAAATAAATATGGAAATAATATCCTTTGGGCGTAGAATAGAGGATTTTAGTGTGACGTACTAAAATATTCAATTCAGTCCTATTGTTTGAGAGTCGAAGTGTAGATGTTAGCCCTCGGGCGAGGGAACGTGGGAGCTCGAAGTGGCAGTCGGTATCCTCCCGAACTTAGCCGCGATTCGGTAATTAAACATAGGATTAGTCGATATTCTTTACACTGGACTAAAGGGTAAGAATAGGAATGCTCCTATTTGTCACAATACCTTAAAATTATCTATTTAAATTCATCAATCACTTAAATTTCTAAACAAGGGAAAGATACTTTTTCTGAATAGTTAAGACTTATTTAGCAATTAGTTTAATTTCCTGCACTTTCAATACGTATTAATTTTCTACTTAGTTAAGTTACCTAATTAAAATACTTATTTTACTTTATTGCGCTTAAATTTAGAATTCCAAATTTTCGTATACTATTTTAAAATTATTATTATTATTATTTTAAAATTAGTTGTTATTTAATTTTCTATTTTCCTGTGGGATCGATAACCAGGACTCCACTAGAGCCCTGTATTACTTGATACGATACGTATACTTGCGTAGCATCCACAACATAAACAATTACAATTCTATACATATAATATAGCGGGTCAAGTTTTTGGCGTCGTTGCAATTAAATTAAAAATATCATAATATAAAATTGTGGGTCAACCACCACCACCTTTTCCTCAAAGACTAAAACAACAGAAGCTTGACCATCAATTTTCTAAGTTCTTTGAGATTTTTAAGAAACTTACCATCAACATTCCTTTTGTGAAGCTTTGGA
>JAKZJZ010000717.1:0-39788 GCA_022702705.1 Papilionanthe hookeriana x Papilionanthe teres
GGCCACCCCGGGCGATCTGGGCGAAAGAGTCACATGGGAACTCATCCTTTAAACTTCCACATTTGATTTCAACCCTCCAGGTGATTAGGGGTCTATAGTCGAGTTTGGAGTTTGCGGGAGTTTAGAAGTGGTTTGAATTTCTAAAAGGCGGGTCCCAATTCTAGTCCTCTAAGATAGTCGAAGGAAAAGCCTAAGGCTAGATCCTAAGCACTAAAAAGAAGAAGGGAAGACCTCATCGAAAATGAGGTCAACGGAGGCTTGATCGTTAAAGGAACGGCGAGGTATTACCTTCACGAACAATGACCTACTACTTGGGACGACGGATCACAACCGACCGTTGTACATTTCAGTTACAATCGGAAAATTTACACTCTCCAGAGTATTGGTGGATCCAGGAGCATCAATTAATATAATGAGTCTCCGAACACTAGCATATTTGGAAATTGATGCTTGTGAGCTCGAGGCCGACAAAATGTTATTAAGAGGATTCAACCAGAAAGGAGAAAGAGCCCTCGGATCAATAACGCTACTGATGAAGACCGGTGACTTAGCAAAGACAACCGCAAAATTTCACATAATTGATTCGGAAACATCGTTCGACGCTCTGTTGGGCCGACCGTGGATACATGAAAACGGGATGGTACCATCATCTCTGCATCGGTGCATCAAATACTACGATGGAGGGGAACGAGTGCATCAAAGGTGACTTGCGACCACTCTCCGTACATGAGATTGGAATCCACGAAGACGCGGCTTATTATGCACCACAGAAGAAAACAATCTTCTCCGGAGATACAGTAACAAATGAAGCGAAGAAAGTCCGGGACAATGAAGAACACGAAGTTCTAGTCCAACGGTCACTCACCACTCCCTTCCGGGGAGATGGTGAAGGTTTCTCCATAACTCGCATCCGAGGTCGAGGCCGGGGACGAGGTCGTGGTAGAGACACTAGGACAATTGGACAGAGGAAACCAGCCATCAATGTTGATTGGAATGATAGTTCTAAAGAAGAAAAAGAAATCAAACAAGAAGCAGCGACAATAAGTCAGAAGAAGCCGCAATTCAAGATCTCCCTCGAAGATGAAAAGAATGAAGAATATAAATCGATGTACGAGAAGATTAACCACTACGTACATGCTTGTGACCTCTAACCCGATCCATTCTAATAAGATCGAGGGTATGGTGGTCGAAGAGGTACGTAACGACGGTGCGAGGCCGATCAAATTCTACCGTGGTGCTTCTTCCTCCAAAGCCGAAAATAATGTACAATTCGAAGATGTCACTTCATCGAGAATTAATGGAATTACCTTTTGAGTGGTACTCTCCTGTGTTCAAAATTTAATTCAACGTGGTTTCTTACCTCGACAATGGACAAAAGGTCGATCTCAACATTTTGAAAAATTATGGAATAATTCCGGTCGTCCACCCGATTCAAAGCATGGTCTCGGATTCGGCACGGTAGGGTCGGTTGACGATGCGAATTTTGCTTGGTTGTCACTTGCGAGCCAATGAAGACTTGCATGAAAACTACGGACGAACTCGAAGATTTACAAATTGGAGACGCTCCACCGAATTCGAAGAAGAAATCAAATCTACTGATAGATGAATTAACGGAAGTTAACTTAGGTACTAGCGAAGAACCTAGACCTACCTTTGTTAGCTCCTTACTCGATAAAGAAGACTCCGAAGAAATAATCGAGTTATTAATGGAATTTAAAGACTTGTTTTGCTTGGAACTACGATGAAATGCCGAGATTAGCTCCGGAGGTCGCGAGTCCATAAGCTAGGAGTGGATCCTACTTCGTCCCCGATCGGACAAGGTCCCGGAGAATGCGTCTAGAAATCGAACAACAAGTCATAGCCGAAGTTAAAAAGCTAATAGACGCCAAATTTGTCCGTGAAGAACAATACCCGAGCTTGGTTAGCCAATGTGGTGCCGGTCGAGAAGAAGAATGGTCGGATCGGAATTTGTGTGGACTTCGGAGATTTAAACAAAGCATGTCCAAAAGATGAATTCCCTCTCAGATCCGGAATTAATGATCGACATTGCTTCAACACATGAAATATTCTCATTCATGGATGGATCTTCGGGATACAACCTGGATAAAAATGGCTCGAGAAGATGAAAAGTTTACTGAGCATTCGAACGCCGATCGGAGTATTTTGCTTACACAAGTGATGCCATTCGGACTAGAAGAACGCGGAGAGCAAACCTACCAAAGAGCAATGACTAGAATTTTTGATGATCTCATCCACAATCAAGTCGAATGCTACGTGGACGATGTGGTCAACAAAAGCAAAGTAAAGGAAAACCACTTGTATGATTTGAGAATTGTTTTCGAACGATTAAGACAATTTAACCTTAAGATGAATCCCTTAAAATGCGCCTTCGGCGTCACCTCTGGAAATTCTTAGGATTCGTTGTCAGACATCGTGGAATTGAAATCGACCGGAGAAGATTAAAGCTATCTTAGAAATGCTTGCCTCCCAAAACCTTAAAACAACTACGATCTTTTCAAGGGAAGGCGGCATATCTTCGACGCTTTATCTCGAGCACTGTCGAGGTAGGTGTCGGCCTTTCTCGGCACTAGTTAAAAAGGACGCCAAATTTATTTGGGAAGAGAAATGCCGAAGGCCTTCGAGGACATTAAACAATATTTAATGACACCTCCTGTCTTAGCAGCCCCGGTCTCGGAGTAGACCGTGATACTTTACACCGCGGCTTTAGACGACTCTCTCGGAGCCTGTTAGCCCGGGTCGATGATGAGGGTAAAGAAAATGCTCTTTACTACTTAAGCCGTCGTTTACTTCCGACGGAAGTAAGGTATCCAGCAATTGAAAAGCATTGTTTGGCCTTGATCTTCGCCGCTCAAAAGCTCAGGCACTACATGCTTTCTCATAAGGTCAACCTAATCTCGAAATTTAATCCATTGCAATACTTGATGACTCGTCCGACACTTTCAGGCGGACTTGCCGGATGGTCGATGATATTATTGCAATTCGATATAACTTTTGTGCCTCTTCGTGCCGTAAAGGGACAAGTCTTAGCGGACTTCCTCGCGGCACACCCGCTTGCCGGCGAGATCTCCTCTCGATGACGATCCGCGGGATGAACAAATAATGAACCTAGAAGACCTTGATGATCGACGTTGGGAATTGTATTTCGACGGAGCATCTTCGAGCACACGAAGACGAAGAATCGCAAGTGATAGTGCCGGTAAGGCGGGAATCGGGCTAATCTTTATAACACCGGAGCGGGGGATGTTAAGATACTCCTACCACTTGACGGAACTATGTACAAACAATGAAGCGGAATATGAAGCCCTCATAACGAGGCTGGAATTAACTATTCGGATGGGGATAACGGACATCAACATCTACGGGGATTCACGGTTAATCATTCAACGGATCGTCGGACGATACGGAATTTTTAAGCCAAGACTCAAACAATACTTCCGGTATGCCATACGATATGTTGGAACAGATTCCGAATGTAACGATCTACAAAATTCCCGAGAAAAGAAAATGCTTTAGCGAATGCTTTAGCTCGTCTCGCAAAAGAATTTGCACATTTGCAAGATGAATCGGTGGAAGTGTCGAGTTCACGGACGTCGGGTCCTATCACGGCTCGACATAGACACAATACACGAATCGAGAAAGAAAAAGAATCGATTGCAACGATGACGAGAAAATACAGAAGATTGGCGACGGCCATTGATAGCACACTACGCAAACGGGAAAGCTACCGGACGATAGGTCGCTAGCCCATCGGATCGAAAAGAACTCTCGTCTTACGCATTAATAAACAACACATTGTACGAGAAGGTCTTTTGATCGAATGTGGCTAAGGTGCCTAAGCGGGTCCGAGGCCCGTGAAATTGTTAAGGAGGTGCATTCGGGACTGCATGGCGCTCACCGGTCGAGTCAGAAGATGAAAATGAAAATTAAAAGACTAGGGTACTACTTGGCCCTCGATGATGACCGAGCGCATGAAAATCGCCGAGAGCGCGTCACCAATGCCGAGTGCACGGAGTGGTTCTACACCGACCTCAAATGTGCTTACATCCGACAATTGCGTCGTGGCCATTTGAATGTTGGGGCACGGATATAGTGGGTCCGATAGAACCACCATCTTCGAAAAGGACATCGCTTCATTCTTGCGGCTACGGATTACTTTTCCAAGTGGGCGAGTCGGTTCCGCTCGAGAAGTAAAAGCACACCACGTCTTTACAATTTTCGAGAACCAAGTTGTCCATCGTTTCGGAGTGCCGCGCGGGATCATCTCGGATAATGGGTCGGCATTCGAAGCACACAAATCAACAATTTTGTCGGGAGACACGGAATCGGCGGCGATACTCGACAATTTACTACCCGAAGTGAACGGCCTCGGCGAGGCTTTTAATAAAACTCTCGTTCAAATCTTAAAGAAAACTTTGGACGATAATAAGAGGAATTGGCACGAGAAGTTGTTAGAAGCCTTATGGGCCTACCGGACAACCTTCGAACTCCTACTCAAGCTACACCTTACGCTCCGGTGTATGGGTCCGAGCGATGTTGCCTTTAGAGGTTCGACTTCCTTCACTCGGAATCGCGATTCTGCAAACAAGATCACGACGGAAGAGAACGCCAAATTACGACTTGAAGAATTAGAAAGCTCGGAAGGGAAAAGACTTGCGGCGCAACGAGATTTAGAACTATACCAAGCTAAGATGGTTCAAGCCCATGACAAGCGGGTCCGCCAAGAACCTTCGAAGTTGGTGACTTAGTTCTCGTTCTCGAGACACTATTCTTGCACACCGCAAGATAGGAGGAAAATTTGAACCCACTTGGGAAGGACGGTTTGTGGTTGAAGCGGTATACTCGGAGGTTCCTACCGGCTAGTGAATTGCCGGGGAGAACGACATATGCTTCAGATCGATGGACGATACTTGAAAAAGTATTATGCTTACTCGATGTTTCGAAGGAATGAATTCTTCACCCCTAAGAAACACGGGCGAAGTAATTACTTATGATTGGGTCCGAACCCAAAAATAATAAAATATGCTAAAATAAATAAAATCATGATAATAAAGTTTTCCTTGTTTTCTTTTCCAAATCAAAATCTCTTTCCTGATCTTATCCCGCTTCATTCCTGTTAAATTTTAAAATACAAGAAGTAACAAAAAATGTGTCTTTAATAAACATTTTCTTAATGTTCTTGTTCTTAGTACAACCCCTGATCCTTTTCCTTGTCTTTTCGCAGGGAAATGTCGAACGGGCGGTTGGTCCTGAACTTTAAGAATGGCGTAAGCCTTGCACTCGATGAAAAGAGGGTGAAAGATGGAGTGATAATCGAGATTGACTCGGATTTCGCACCGGCGAGCCTACGATACGAGGAAAGTGGTCGGGTCCCGATTGATCGAGGAAGAGCTGCTCGGGCGTACGATGATGAAAGTGGGTGGCCCAAGCCACCGATCCGGCGACGAAGAAAAGAAAGGCAAACTTTGAAGAAGACAAGAAAATGAAATCGCGTAGTCGCTACGGCGGAGGGCGAGCTTGTCGGCGCGCGCCCGCAGAGATTCGAAGTTTGAAGGGCTACTCTCGCGAGCAACGCAACGAAGAAATAAGAATCGCCGTATCCGTAAGATGTTAACAAAACTAGGCCACGGACCGGCGCGACAAGACGGTTCTCTGCCGGTGCGTACACTTCGAGGACACCGGTTCACTAGGAACACGAAGAAAGGAGGCCGGCTCCTAGGATAACAGAAAGAACCGGGAAATCCCCGGAAGATCGGAAGAAAGAAGGCTACCACGCCACCGGACATAACCGCCGGTAATGCATGACCTTGTTGCGGAAGCGACCCGGGGATGTCCGACGGACATCATCCACGAGGAGCCGAGGTATGCGGGGAGAACGTGAAGGGATTGAGACCGTATATCCCACGATATGTCACAAGGCCTCGCCATACGCGAGATCATTACGGAATACGAGGCGGAGAGAATGCATAATGTTGAAAAGAAAACCTTTGAATACTTCGAGAGAATTAGAGGCGAAGGATCGACATCTTAGAGGGCCTCGAGCTACATACGGACGTATTCTCGGAGTATGAACAACGGCAAATCGTGGATTGTATCCGGGATTTGAAAAGAATGGGCCGAGCGAGGCCGCTGAGGAAAATACCTACTCGGAACCACAGGAGATGGATGCCGGGGAAGGGAAGAATCACGATACGATGCGGATGCTTGCTTCTGACTTTGCTTTGAAGACGGGAAGGGAAACCCACGGAATACTCCGTCATGGGCGAGTGGATCCGATGCCATTAGTCATCGAAGATAATGGTAAAAAGATTGATAACATGGAGGGTACTGCAGCGGATTGCATACCCGATAGTTGCATTATCAACATCTACAAACGGTGTATGCATACCCCGCACATAGATCACCACGACTTTGTCGGACCCATGCCGCACGGTCTCTTTCCGAACGAGTGTAACATCATGTTCGGATGCGACCTCCGGATAACGAGGCCCGGGTGAGTTCGAGGGCCGGTGAAGATACCTTTACCGGTAGGTTCCGTCATGATGCGAAGGGCAACGGAGCGGATATCGCTAAGCATTGCATACCGGGAGTACCGGTGAAGCGGATCTCGAGTTACTTTCGGAAGGATGGACGACGGCGAAGACACCTTAACATTTCCGACCGGACTACGAGCTAGAGAGCCTCCGGCCTTACGAGCTGTGAGTTACATGGAAAATATCACACCTCCAATGTACATCCATCGGCATCCTTGCCGAGGATAGCTTGGAAGGTGATGTTATTAACCATGTACCCCATTATTCGGACATGGATTTTTGACGGATGCTTCTTTTGATGGATCGACGAAGATAATACATAGTCCGTTTTGAGTCTACATGGATTGTATGAAATATATTCCGGATCGAGATGTATGATGTATCTTCTACATGATTGGAATGAAAGTGACCATGTCGCATTTTTGGCCTTCACCTCTTTTGTGCAAATTGATTGGGAAACGCCATTAAAGTTAAATGAACTTCGAACAAAGAACAGAAAAGAAATAAAAAAGAGAATAAAAGAAAATTTTCCTTAAAAAATCTAAAAAATGACGAACACCAAATTCACATGAACATTAAATAAACGATAAAATAAAATTTGAATCATTAAAAGATAAACAAAATCAACATAAATTTCAAATCGAATCTTAAATCGAATTTCAACCGAGTTCGAACTCATCCTTCCGAATTTATAATTCAATCTTCCGAATCTCGAATTCAATCTTTCCAGATTCCAAATCCGATCTCGATCAAATTTCGAATTTGATCTTCCAGATTTCAAATCAAATCTTAAATCGAATTTCGATCGAGTTGAGACTCATCCTTCCGAATCTCGAATTCGATCTCTCCGGATTTCAAATCTCGATCAAATTCAAATTCAATTTCTTCCAGATCTCGAATCAAATTCTCAATCAGATTTCAAATTCAATCCTTCCAAATTTCAAATCAAATCTAAATCGCATTTCAAAATTCAAACTTTTGGGTCGAGGATTTTACATCAAGCTTGCATTGCTTTAGGATCCTTTCCCTATCGCGATGAAATACATCAAATTCAAATTTTTGGGTCGAGGATTTTACATCCAAGTATTGCCTGCTTTAGGATTCTTTCCCTATTGTCGAAATACATCAAATTCAAATTTTTGGGTCAAGATTTTACATCCAAGACTGCACTTGCTTTAGGATTCTTTCCTATTGCATCGAAATACATCAAAATCAAACTTTTTGGGTCGAGGATTTTACATCCAAGACTGCACTTGCTTTAGGATTCTTCCCTATTGCACTGAAATACATCAAATTCGAACTTTTGGGTCGAGGATTTTACATCCAAGACTGCACTGTTAGGATTCTTTCCCTATTGCCTTCGAAATACATCGAATTAAACTTTTGGGTCGAGGATTTTACATCCAATGTACCTTACTTTAGGATTCTTTCCTATTGCATCGAAATACATCAAAATCAAACTTTTTGGGTCGAGGATTTTTACATCGAAGATGCCTATTGCTTTAGGATTTTTCCCTATTGCACTTTGAAATACATCAAAATCAAACTTTTTGGGTCGAGGATTTTACATCCAAGTACCGCATTGCTTTAGGATTCTTTCCTATTGTACCTTGAAATACATCGAAATTCAAACTTTTGGGTTGAGGATTTTACATCCGAAGTCGCATTGCTTTAAGATTCTTTCCCTATCGCAATGAAATACATCAAAATTCAATTCTTGGGGTTGAGGATTTTACATCCGAGACTGCATTGCTTTAGGTTCTCTCCCTATCGCAATGAAATAAATCAAAAATCAAATTCTTGGGGTCAAGGATTTTACATCCAAGACTGCATTGCTTTAGGATTCTTTCCCTACCGCATGATGAAATACACCAAAATCAAACTCTTGAGGTTAAGGATTTTACATACGATGCCGCATTACTGCGAGATCTCTCCTTATTGTAATGATTCAATCAGATAGATTCGATTTTCTTTTGGGGTTGAATATCTTACATCTAAAACCACAAAATTTCAATTTTCATTTCAAATCAAATCCCTTCAAATTAATTTTGACAAACATCAATCTAAATTAAAACTCCGAACTAAAATCTAAGTTCACACGTCAAACTTAAACCGAAACAAAATAAAATCTAAATCGAAATTCTCCCGGAGTCATGTGATTCGGGATTCACCTCCTTTTCTTTTCCCAGGCGAGAGTTCGGTATCTCCGAGTTTGGGAACATACCCGATACTCCCGGCGGAAATTCTTTTGCTTTGTCCTAAGTTTGTCACTTGGACTTTTGTGTTGGTTACGTTGATCGCTTCGGTTAACACCAATACGCGCGGTGTGCTCGGTCAACTCACCACACTATTGGGGGTCCATTTGTTGACCTCATTTTTGATGAGGTCTTCTCTTCTTCTTTTTTAGTGCTTAGGATCTAGCCTTAGGCTTTTCCTTTGACTCATCTTAGAGGACTAGAATTGGGACCCACCTTTTAGAAACTCAAACCACTTCTAAACTCCCTTGAACTCCATGAAACTTGACTATAGACCCCTAATCACTGAGGGTTGAAATCGAATGTGGAAGTTTAAAGGATGAGTTCCTATGGGACTCTTTGGCCTTAGGGCCGCTACTGGGTGGTACGGTACAGTGAAGGGGCGACTTACACACACACTACACTTTCACACACCTATACCTAACTTGACCTCCCGACTCATGTAGGTGATTCGCATGGATGGTCCTTAACCCCTAAGCCCTGGCTAAGAGGGTTAGGAACGACATAGTGAATGCCTCAAATGAGTCCCTTCATGGCTCATGTGGGCTTGATGTGGCTTCATGGCTCAACCAAAATGATTTCATTCCACTTACATCCACCCGATCTTGATTTCCCAAATTTTCGATTTTGACCCCGGGACCTACACTCGCTAAGCACTACCCAAAACCCTTGAAATTATCCAAATTTCTCAAAAATTTCCAAATCACCCAAAATTCTCAAAAATCATTCCCAAACATTTCCACATTACTCAAATTGATCATCCATACCCAAAAAATACCAAAAATTCCAAAAATACCTCCCAATACCCTCCAAATACCAAAATACCCTCTTGACCCAAAAATCCAAAAATTCAGAAAATTCCCAGAAAATTCCAGAAAATCCCAAATATTCCCAATTTAATTTTGTTCAACTAAACCTTGGGCCAATTTTGTCAATTTACCCCACTTTTGTCAAAACCCCCAATTTGACCCATTTTAACCCAAAGTGAACCCAATGTCAAACCAAACCTACCCAATTGACCCAAATTCTGGTCCAATTCAGTTCTAAACTTCAATTCAACATTCCCAATACCAATCTAGACCAAATCCAAGTCCAAATTGATTGACATTTGGATCCAATTCCATTTTTGGCCTTAAAGCCCAATTTGGACCCATGACCCAAACTTAACCCAAACTCACCCAATTCAACTCCAATTAACCCCAAATCTTTTCTAAATCCTCCTTAGCATCCCCACAAGCAAAAAACTAACATGATTTGCCCAAAATTTGGACCCAAATCCCATTCAAATTCAACCCAAAGCTAAAAGGCCCATTTTTGACCTAAACCCAAACCTAACCCAAATGAGCCCAAACCCCAAAATCAAAACCCAACCAATGTCAAAACCTCTTTGAAACACTCCCATAAACATTTCTCAACATTAATTTTACATCAATTTCAACCCTAGCCCAACATTGGCCCAAGTTAGCCCAATTTGACCTACATGAGGCCACTTACCAGAATAAACCCAGAATTCAAACCAATTCGACTCCAAATCACACCAAATTGACTCCAAGCCCTTCATAGAACATCCCTAAACCAATTATGACATTTATTTGACAAAGTTCTTCACAAAATCTTTACCCAAATGCCCATCCTAAAATCAAAAAGGCCATTTCCCTTAAACTTTCCTAAAAGCCCACTTCCTTCAAATTCAAAAGCCCAAATTCATCCAAAGCCCATATGACATTTCCCCTCATCATAATTTCAATTAAACTCAATACCTAAGTCCTAAATTCATCATCAAATAATTCCAAATCAAGCCTCATGCCAAATCACCCCTAAATACCAAAATTTTCCTTAAATCCATTTCCATGAAATTGACTTCACTTTTCCCAAGCCAAAGATGAGCCATGCAAGCCATGGACAAGCCACATGAAGCCATGGAAGGCTTGACATGTGATCAAACCATTAATGGAAAAAGGAGGGGCCCCTTTCCTAATCCTCCTTAAACCTTTTTTACCTTAAGCATGTCACGCACTAAACCATGCTTAGCCGCCTCATCATGGATGGAGACCACACCATTCTCTCTTGGGCGACCCAGTGACCCTTTTCGGCCCAAGACCAGGCCTTGGGTGGTGAACCTAGCCCAAAACCATGGGTTGACTCATTTGAACCCAAAATGGTCTTCCCCCATTCCATTTCAATCCAAGCTCTTTACACATGGCATTTGCCGATTGCTTGCACCAAGTCCGACCACGACCACGACCTTGAAGGTGACCCATGCCTGGCCGGCCGGCCACCGGGCCGCCGGAAAACACCATGGCCGAGAGCTCACATGTGAGCCCGACTTGGAATTCTCACCTGCTCGAGCTGCCCCATCCCCGATGGCCATTGGAGTCTGTTCTTCTCTTGCGAGAGCGGCTGATCTCAAGCCCTAACTCTCCACAGGAGGCCCTCCGCCCTCTCCTATTTAAACACCACCCCTCTCGGCCATGAGTGGTGCTGAAAAAAACCTTAAGGAAACTCGCCAAAATTGTTCCGGACTCCTCCCCATACACGGAGCACTTGATCCCGATTGAGATCCCCTTGCCATTTCTTCTCTGTGAGCTCGATTTCGAGTTGAAATCTAGGCCCAAAACCGGGACACTTCTCCATAGTGAACCAATTCCCAAATTGATTGGTTCTACACCTTCACCGGACCGAGGGAAGGTGTCCACCAGGCAAAAGCCCCATCTCCGGAGCCACCCCGTTGCCCCGGCCTCCAAGCTTTGTGATCGAGTCGTGGTCGAAATCACACACTAGACGATTCACCAGACCAGGAGACTTCATCTGGAGCTTGCTGGGATCCAATCGAAGGTGCAACAACTCTCAGATCGAAGCCACACTTCTCTGAGCAAAGGTATGAGTTAATTCTTCATCCCGAGCTTCTGGAGATTCTCCATTTCAAATGCTTTAATTTCAATGCATGATAACCGTATAGATGTGTTTGTCTCTTCAAGACGAATCCATAGAGCATAAGAACATGAAAATCCATTGAGTATCGAGTGAGATATAAGGGATTTAGTGTGGACGGCTCTCGGGTGTGGACACTTGGGGACGATGAACGGATGCCTTCCATTTAATACACGCGTGGACAGACGGCTCAGATCGCGTCGGATCAGAAGACGGAGCGATATAGCGGGCCCCGGGAGTGCTGACTCAGATGGCGGCGTCGAATGGGAGCGCGACGCGTGTGCTTTCGGAGCTACCGAGGTTGACGCGGCGCCGCGTGGATAAATAGAAAATTAGGGATTTTTCTGATTTATTTAATTCCCTAAACTTCAAAAATTCATAACTTTGTGTAGAAAAATCAGAAAAATAAAATAAAAATACCCTCTTGCTCAGTGAACGAGAGGAGAATAATGTGGAAAAGAAATCATTTAATTTCATCAAGTATTTTATTTTTTATAATTTATTTACTCTCTGCATACATTTAATTCTCCATGCATGTATACAATTCACCATGGCATGAGACCATAGGGTTTTTGAAGCCTGCTGAATTTGGGAACATTCCCGAATTTTCCAAAGTCGAGGCCATCCTATGAAGAGTTATTGATTTTTCAAATTCATGTTACTTGTTTTGAGTATTTTAATTCCAATAAATAGCATGTTGTGAAATAAATTCTAGGAAAATTTGGTGATGTTCCTTATGACCGAGAGAACCACTAGGAAAAATAGTTTTTGAGTTAGTTCATTTAAAACAACCCTAATTGGCTTAAGCACCCAAAATGGATCTCTAATTAATTAGAGCTAACCATACACCAAATTGACTTGAAATCAATTCTCCACTGACCTTTAGGATCAGAGGAACCCACCATAAAAATTTGAGGTCAATTGGACTTGGT
Organism: Papilionanthe hookeriana x Papilionanthe teres; assembly: GCA_022702705.1. Lineage (NCBI taxonomy): Eukaryota > Viridiplantae > Streptophyta > Magnoliopsida > Asparagales > Orchidaceae > Papilionanthe > Papilionanthe hookeriana x Papilionanthe teres. Next base: position 12,670 of record JAKZJZ010000717.1, read on the forward strand.
TAGCCCAACTAATTGGGTTGATTAAGCCATTTAGTCATTTTAAACTTTGAAAATTCATAACTTGCAAAATATCTATCAAAAATTCACCAAATTGGTTTTGGAGCCTCTCTGATATTAGGAGAATCTAAGAAAATTAAAATTTCAATTTTCTAAAAATATTGATTTTTAATATTATTTTAATATTTTTTAATAACTAAAAAATAATAAAAATCACAAAAATAATAAAATTCACCAAAATGTCACATTTTGAATTCTAATCACTTAGGAACAAACTCCATATTTTTCTTAGGTTTATTTAGTGAGATATTGAATTTTAAAGCTCTAGGGTAATTTTAAAATTAAAAAAATGTATTTTCTAGCATTTTCACTAAAATAATTATAATAAATCATAGAAAAATCATAAAATTGTAAAATTTGATTCTCTGATTTCCTTTATAGTAGAGAGATTTTTGAAAAATATAAAATTCATTTCTCAACATTTATTTTATTTTTAAATTAATTAACACTCCAAAACTTAAAATAATTATAATAAAAATAATATAATTCAAAAAATCACCAAAATTGGTCCAAGTGGTCCTCTTGTCATTAGGAATGTCCCCTAATTTTCTTAAGGACAGAAACTTTCCCTTGGTCATGTTATTAAATTTTCCTTGAAAATCTCTATTTTCTACCAAAAATAATTATATAAATAAATTAAATACAGAAAAATCACATTTTCTCCTCTCATGTCTTTATTGACATATGAGTGAAGTCACATAAAAATTTCAAGTTCATTTGAGTTCAATTTAGTGAGTTATGAAATTATTAAGCTTGAAGGGCAAAATGTTAATTAAAATTTTAACCCTTAATTAAAACTTTAGGTTTAATAAAATTAACAAGTAAAATATTTGATCCTAATCTGATTTGGATGATTGAAATTTAAATAATTGAAGGGTAGAAACCCATTAAGCAATTTAAAATGATTAAACTTTAATTAAATAATTGATTAAATTCGGAAGAATAATAAAATTGGAATTATTAAAATAGGGATATTATTAGGAAGAGATTTATTCTTTAATTTAAAAATCCCTAAATTAATTATCTCATTAATATTCAATTCTTAATTAAAATGATAACTCAAATTCAAAACATTAAAAGACTTAATCATTAAACTAAAATTAAATTATTAAACTCCTTTAAAAAAATTTCAATTAAAATTAAAAAATTAAATTAAATTAAAAATTAAATAAAATTAAGTAAATTAAATTGGATTAAATTAAATTAAATTAAATTAACAAATTAAATTAAATTAAATGAATAAATTAAGTTAAATTAAATTAAATAAATAAAATCAAATTAAATTAAGTTAAATTAAATTAAAGATTAAATTAAATGAATAAATTAAATTAAATTAAATTAAATAAATTAAATTAAATAAAATAAAATAAAATTAAATCAAATTAAATCAAATCAAATCAAATTAAATTAAATTAAATTAAATTAAATTAAATTAAATTAAATTGAATTGAATTAAATTAAAATTAAATCAAATCAAATTAATTTAATGTAACATCAAATCAAACTAAATTGAATTAAATTAAATTAAATTAAATTAAAGATTAAATTAAATTAAATTAAATTAAGTTGAATTAAATATAACATCACCAAAGACATAAAGAATTTAAAATAAATCTAAAATAACTTGAACACTATTCCAAATTTAAACCCATTGATTGAATTCAAACTAAATCACCAGTTTACCCTAGAAGCTTTAGTTATCATAACTCCTCAACAGAATATTAAATGAAATCTTACTTCACTTATAGGATATTCAAATGTCCTAGTTCACTGAGCAAGATAACAACAAAACTTGAGATTCTTGGACGATTAATTCATTTATATAATTAAATTCATTTGGACTTAAAACAATCCTAGAAATATTGAAAAGATGTTTAAGATTCTTCTTAAGCACTTCCTCAATATGATAGGACATTTATAAGAACAATTGAACTTAATTATTCTTTGATGAAGAAAATCATCCTCAAACCAAAACACACGGACCTAGACGTCATAGGAAATGACTAGCTATAGGATTAGGAATTTGGTAGAAAACCATAACCCTTCCCTTAGCTTTACCTAGGAACTTGCTTAAATATTCTAATTAAGTTTTAAGTGCAGCTTGGAATGACGGGAAGACCCTCCAGGTACGCTTTTATTTTATTGCAATTTACTTTCTTACAATTTACATTATTGCAATTTATTTAACTGCAAATGCACTTTACTTTTCTTGCATGATAAAACAACTGTTCCATGAAAACCCACACCTTTAGGATAGACCCTAAAACTGAAACCAAAACTAAGTTAAAAGTCATTGCAAGATAAAATTCACCGCCACAACATTTCAAAATATAAAACAACTCAAAATTTAATCACAAACAGAACACAAACCTACAAATACAACTAAATTAAAACGTCCTGTTGGATGATCGGGAATACCTCGGATGATGTAACCTACGTGTTGCTAACGGGATTTCCCACGGTCTAAATGAAAGTATGGAACTCATTTAGTTGAGTTTAGCAAATTCATCTGGACTAAGTGAATCCGATAAAAATAATGATGCCGGAAGGATGGAACCGTGGGATCTTAACCGGTGTCGTTATAATCAACTTTAAGATTTGTTTTAATTAAAACACGAAAAACACTTGGAAATTAAGACTTCTCTAAACCAAAACACTTTTCTCATCCCCTGATTCATGACTTCTAAAACTAAAACCTCTGCAACAACAAGGAGCTCGGAGCATGGTGGGCAGCACGGCCATCGTCATCAGCAAAACCTGAATCTACATCAGCAAAACTTTCCTAGAATTAAATAACAAAGCCATAGGACTTCGAGGTAGTTTGCCTAGTGCAACATAAATCCTCAATTCTTCGTTAGGCATTTGCACTGCAAATTAAGCCCTAACCGGTTTTAGGATTCCGAGGTAGTCTTCCGATACGACATAAACCCTCACATCTTCGAGGCTATCTGCATGACTGCGTCATGCAAATATAAGCCCTAATTAATTAAAATTGGCAAGATTAAAACATTAAATAAACATTAGGACTTTCCTAAATCCAAGCCAAACAATAGGATAGTCGGGAGATTACCGAAGTTCACTTCGAATCCGTAATTTCTCCTACTTTTCTTCCTTTGAATTCTCAAAACAAAATGTTCCAAACTTGATCCATTCCCTATTGAAATTCCATAATTCGATCCTTTGAAAACTTAAACTTTGAAATTCTTGAGAGCGAAATTATTGATTATTATCGAGAGTTTTCTTAGGTGATTCCCGTCACTTAAGATGTAATTAACTATAGGGGCTTGCCCTTATAGGGAATTTTAAAGAACCCGAGTAATATAAACCCTGTTTAATGCTTTCATATTAAGCAGGGGAATTTGTCGGCTTATAAAATTGGTTCGCAGACCAAACAGATGTCACAAATCTTCTAGTTTATTTAATCGAGCCCCACCATCAAGGAGTGTGTCTATCCTTAGGGATAGATACACGGTTTGCGGTGCGATGCTCGTTTATATAAACTATTTGGGATGTGAGATCAGTTTGATTTCATATCTTAAAATCTTCAAATTTAAAATAATTTTCAAAAAATCAAATACTACTTTTCAAATTATTTATTTAAATTAAATTAAAAAATTCACCGACAACTTCTGTTAGGCGACTCCTTTTCAAAATAAAACACACAACCTAAAAATATGCCGACAAAGGACTCTCTAAGACACACAGTAAGACACAAAACTGCACACAAAACTGGACACTAAAGAATTAATTTCAGCTTCTATATTTAGAGGTGAGCAAAGGACTAAGAGGTGTGTAAGCATCCCTTCAAAAAGTATCCGGGTTCGATGTATCGAGCCATTTGAACTAGCTCGCCGTCGGTGACGAACTACTTCGTTGTCGGCGAGGCTTCTAGAAAGTCTTTGAACCACACTATCTCGGCTGTCGGCGAAGCTCGGGCTCGTTGTCGGCGAGACGGTCATAAATTCTTCGAATTTCTTCCTCGTACCACTAGCCGTCGGCGGGCTCGATCTCGCCGTCGGCGACTCGGCACTAAATTGCATTATTTTCTTCCTTTTTGCTCCAAATCCACTCCTTTTTATGATTTTTGCTTTTATCACCTAAATTCTTCATTCTGTGATAAAAAAAGAAAATACCCTTCTTTAAAGTGCAATTTTATCAAAAATAGGTATGAATTTCTTAATAAATTTTTCGGTGATCATTAAACCTTAGTTAGTTCGGGTTTAATGGTTTAATTAGGTCTAATGGTTTAGACCTGAGTAGGGTATAAGTTTTATTAAACCTTAGTTAGTTAAGGTCCAATGGTTTAATTAGGTCTAAGGTTTAGACCTAATTAGGGTTTGAGTTTGATTAAACCTTAGTTAGTTAAGGCTTAATGGTTTAATTAGGTGTAAGGGTTAGACCTAATTAAGGTTTAGGTTTGATTAGACCTTAGTTAGTTAGGTGTCAATGGTTTAATTAGGTTACAGGGTTAGACCTAATTAGGGTTTAGGTTTTATTAAACCTTAGTTTGTTAAAATTTAATGGTTTAATTAGGTCTAAGGGTTAGACCTAATTAGGGTTTAGGTTTGATTAAACCTTAGTTAGGTTTAGACCTAATTAGGGTTTAGGTTTTATTAAACCTTAGTAAGTTAAGGTCTAATGGTTTAATTAGGTCTAAGGGTTAGACCTAATTAGGGTTTGAGTTGGATTAAACCTTAGTTAGTTAAGACTTAATGGTTTAATTAGGTGCTAAGGGTTAGACCTAATTAGGGTTTAAGGTTTGATTAGACCTTAGTTAGTTTTAAGGTCTAAAGGTTTAATTAGGTCTAAGGGTTAGACCTCATTAGGGGTTTTAGGTTTATTAAACGTTAGTTAGTTAAGGTTTAATGGTTTAATTAGGTCTAAGGGTTAGACCTAATTAGGGTTGGAATTTTGATTAAACCTTATGTTTTAAGGAGGTTAACTAAGTTTAGTATGTCTTTAAACCTAATTAAGAGTTTAGTTTTGTGTTAATTAAGTTTAATATGTCCTTAAACTTAATTAAAAAAGTTTAATTTTTTTTAAACCTAATTTAGGTAAGGTTTAATGGGTTAATTAAGTTTAGTGTGTCTTTAAACTTAATTAAAGAAGTTTAATTTTTATTAAACCTATTTTAAGGTAAGGTTTAATGGGTTAATTAAGTTTAGTGAGTCTTTAAACTTAATTAAAGAGTTTTAATTTTTATTAAACCTAATTTAGGTAAGGTTTAATTGGTTAATTAAGTTTATTTATGTCTTTAAACTTAATTAAAGAAGTTTAATTTTTATTAAACCTAATTTAGGTAAGGTTTAATGGGTTAATTAAGTTTAGTGTGTCATTAAGCTTAATTAAAGAAGTTTAATTTTTATTAAACCTAATTTAGGTAAGGTTTAATTGGTTAATTAAGTTTATTATGTCTTTAAACTTAATTAAAGAAGTTTAATTTTTATTAAACCTAATTTAGGTAAGGTTTAATGGGTTAATTAAAGTTTAGTGTGTCCTTAAACTTAATTAAAGGTTTGATTTTATTAAACCTAATTTAGGTAAGGTTTAATTGGTTAATTAAGTTTATTATGTCTTTAAACTTAATTAAAGAAGTTATTTTATTAAACCTAATTTAGGTAAGGTTTAATGGGTTAATTAAGTTTATTATGTCTTTAAACTTAATTAAAGAAGTTTAATTTTTATCAAACCTAATTTGGGTAAGGTTTAATTGGTTAATTAAGTTTATTATGTCTTTAAACTTAATTAAAGAAGTTTAATTTTATTAAACCTAATTTAGGTAAGGTTTAATGGGTTAATTAAGTTTAGTGTGTCCTTAAACTTAATTAAAGAGTCTAATTTTTATTAAACCTAATTTAGGTAAGGCTTAATTGGTTAATTAAGTTTATTATGTCTTTAAACTTAATTAAAGAAGTTTAATTTTATTAAACCTAATTTAGGTAAGGTTTAATGGGTTAATTAAGTTTAGTGTGTCCTTAAACTTAATTAAAAGGAGTTTGGTACAAGCCTAATTTAGGTGAGTTTAATGGATTTAAATGTCACTTTAAGCCTTAATTGAATCTAATCTTGTCATTTTAGACTCAAGTGAGGTTTATTAGCCTATCATAGGCTAGAACCATTTTCAAACTTAGATTGTTGATGAAAATAGTCAATTTTACAAAGGGTTATTTTAGGATTCAAAATTATTTAATTAATAAATGATTTTAACCCTAAATTTTTAAATGTCATTGAAAATTGTTTCTATGACTTAGAAATATTTTTCCTAGGGTCATTGTCTGTTGCCCTATCATTCATAGTCATTTGTATTTTTATTTTCTTAATTTTTCAAAATTTTATAATTATTATTTGAAATAATTACAAAGAAACTTGAAAATTCAAGAAAACATCTATTTTCTTTTCTGTCTTTAGAAAAATTATGGAAGGTCTCTAAGAACATAAAGATAAATGCCTCAAAGTTTCATAATTTTTTGATTTGTAAATAATTTTGATAATTAAAATACTCCAGATAGTATTTAATTAATTAAAAATTAAATACTGCGGGCATAAAATTATGATTTTGATCTCATAATTTTTCTCCTCTTTAGAAGCTTTCAGAGGTATTTTTATTTTATTTTTATGACCTCTGGTTAGAAAGATATAGATTTTTGAGGATTTAAGGGGTTAAAAAGAAATTTTTCTTTTTTTTATTTTTTTGCTCCGCCAAATTCCCCCGGGGACGACGCGTGTCCTCGGCGTCGTCGAAAGAGCTGGAGGATCCCGTGCAAAGGCCGACGCGGATCAGCGCTGTCCATCCAAGAGCACGTGATCGGACGGCTGAGAAAATTCGGGGTTTAATTCCGAAAAATCCGAAACCTTAAACTTCCAATGTTAATATCTCACTCATTGCTTGACAAAATTGGTGATTTTTTTTTTAAATGCTCATCTGGATGAGGTATCTATCATACGGTGATGATGCACTTTTGAGCTAGTAGCACATGATTTATCAAAAACATGATTTATTGCGAGAGATAAATTCCATATCTTGGCCACAAGCAAATCAAGCTAGATCAGACTTTATGGTTTCCTTCTAAGGACCCCAATGGAAGATAGTTGCTGCAGCAATTTGTTCAGTCGGAGAAACTGGGAGGAATTTGAAAGAGATGCCTAATTTGCGGTTGTTTTTAAAAATTGATCAAATTGGCTCAAATGGGCTGAAACTAAGGCTTGGAATTGATCCTAAAAGATTGTGGAGAAGCTCTTAGGAAAAGTTTTGTGTTGGGAGTAAGAGGGTTTGAGCAGCCTGGACCTCTACAAATATTTTTCTCCTCCTTTCTAGTTTCGGCCATGGGGTCTATTTATAGCAAGGGGATGGTGTTGGCTTAGCTTAGGCTGTTCTAGGGGATTACTTACCTCCTCTATTAGCTGATTGGGTGATCAATTGGCTGGAGATAGGCTTGGATGCTTCTCTAAGTTTGTCATGATGAATTTCATCTCTTTATCTCTTGTCCATTGGCCATTGTGGGAGGTTAATTGTGAGCTATTGTTTCACTTGCTAATGAGCTTACACCTCACTTCTTAGGCTTGACAAATGGTGACACATATGCCTAACGCATGCTCACCATTAACCATGGTAAGGGGGTTTCATGTGTGGTTTTCCCTCCCATTGGGTGGCTTGGGAGGAGTGGAGAAAATGGCCTTGTGTTAGTAGGAACTGTAGGAGAGAATATGTTTAGAATGAAGGAAGTGGTGACACCTCATCCATGCATAACCATGGATGTTAAGCCATGGGTAATGGGCCTTAGACGGGCTTAATTAAGTGTTAAATAAGCCTTTAAGATAGTTTAGCCCAATTAAATATTAAGAGGCTAAAGATGATTTCATTTCTTCTTTAATTCCCATTTAATTTATTATTTTATTAACTAAAATTAGTGAAAATATTTTATTAATCAGTTTATTAATTGAAAATAATTTTAAATTAATTAATTGATTATTTTTATCATTTGTTATTTTATGATTTTAATTTTCATTTTAATTATGACATTTAATTAAAATTTTGAAAATTAAATCACTAATCACTTTAATTAATCAAAATAATTTTGAAATTAATTATTTGATTAATTTTTTTTATTTTATTTCATTTTTATCTATTTTAATTAAAATAGATAGGTGTTGACCAATTTTGACTTGGGTTGACCCAGTCGGCTCAAATTGATCAAATTGACTTTAAAGATGTCCAATTCTTGTGATTTTGTCATTATGGTGTTTTAAATGTGTCGGTGGGTGAAAAGGTTGATTTATGGGTCAACAGGACTGGTCATTAGGTGGTTTGACCATTTTGACCAATGTTGACTTTTAGGTCAAAGGTTGACCTATGAGGTCAACGGTGTGGGTCTTTAGGTCGATTTGACCAATTTGACCAAAGTTGACTTTTAGGTCATAGGGTTGACTTATTTGGTCAACGGGGGTAGGTCAGTAGGTCTAGTTTTGACCGGTTTGACCAAAGTTGACTTTTTTAGGTCATAGGGGTGACTATGGGGTCAACGAGGTTTGTTCTTAGTGCAGTTTGACCAATTTGACCAATGTTGACTTTTAGGTCATAAGGGTGACCTATGGGAGTCAACGGGGTTGATTACTGAGTCTGGTTTAACCAATTTGACCAATGTTGACTTTTTAGCTCACGGGGGTTGACCTATGGGGTCATGGAGTGTAGGTCATTAGGTACGGTTTGACCAGTTTGACCAAAGTTGACTTTTTTTTTTTAAGAGTCATAGGGTTGACCTATGGGGTCAACGATGTAGGTCATTAGGTACGGTTTGACCAATTTGATCAAAGTTGACTTTTTAGGTCATAAGGTTTGACCTATGGGGTCAACGGGGGTTGATCACTTTGATCTGGTTTTGACCAATTTGACCAAAGTTGACTTTTGGAGTCATGGGGTGACTATGGGGTTAACGGGGGTTGGTCACTAGGTCTGGTTTGACCAGTTTGACAAAAGTTGACTTTTAGGTCATAGGGTTGTCCTATGGGGTCAACGGGGGTTGATTCTTGGGTACGGTTTGACCATTTGACCAATGTTGACTTTTTAGGTCATAGAGTTGACCTATGGGGTCAACGGTGTAGATCATTAGGTCTGGTTTGACCGAGTTTGACCAAAAGTTGACTTTTTAGGTCATAGGGGTGACCTATGGGGTCAACGATTAGCGGTGGTGGGTACGGTTTGACAGTTTGAGCAAGGTTGACTTTTTAGGTCAAAAGGTTGACCTATGGGGTCAACGGTGTAGATCATTAGGTACGGTTTGACGGTTGTCAAAGTTAACTTTTAGGTCACGGGGTTGACCTATGGGGTCAACGAGTGTAGGTCATTAGGTCTGGTTTGACCAGTTTGACCAAAGTTGACTTTTAGGTCATGAGATTGACACAATGGGAGTCAACGGTGTAGGTCATTAGGTGCGGATTTGACCAGTTTGACCAAAGTTGACCTTTTAGGTCAAAAGGTTGACTATGGGGTCAACCTTGATGTAGGTCATTAGGTACGGTTTGACCGGTTTGACCAAAGTTGACTTTTAGGTCATAGGGTTCACCTGTAGGTCCTTGGTGTAGGTCATTAGGTCTGGTTTGACCGGTTTGACCAAAGTTGACCTTTTAGGTCAAAGGTTGACCTATGGGTCAGGTGTAGGTCATTGGGTGCAGTTTGGACTAGTTTGACCGTTGACTTTTTAGGTCAAAAGGTATTGACCCATTGTAAAATGAGGTCAACAAAGAATCGATATGTGTAGAATAATGTATAAGTGGTCTGCACATGTAACATTGACGAAGTGGTCTAAGAGATGTATGATAATGATCGGGAAAGGAGGGAATATCATATCACTCCCGGAGGATGTCGGATGTCTTTTTATGTTGGTTTGAGATTTCTTCTTGTATTTGATAAGAAATTTATTGGGAGGGAAAATGGATGTCATATTTCATTTCTCGAAAATGTCGATGTCGATATTTTGTTAAAGGAATGTGTTGATTTCTGTGTCGGGGAAAGGACGTATACCCTATAATAAGAGGGAGAGAAAATGGATGTCATTTTCCATTTCTCAAAATGTCAATGTTAAGACTTGGTTAGAGGAAAGCCATGATTTCCGTAGAGGAAATGACTTACATCCGATAACGGAGAGAAAATAAATGTCATTTTCTATTCCCTCGAAAATGTTAATGTCGAGATTTGGTTAAAGGAAAGTCGTGATTTCCACATCAGGAAAAGACTTATATCCAATAACCGAAGAGAGAAAATAGATGTCATTTTCTATTTTCCTCAAAGTGTCGATATCAAGATTTGGTTAGAGGAAAGCCATGATTTGTGTCGGGGAAGACATATCCGAGTAACCGAAGAGAAAAATAGATGTCTTTTTCTATTTTCCTCAAAATATCGATGTCAGATTTGGTTAGAGGAAAGACGCTGATTTCCGTGTCAGGAAAGGACCTATATCCAATAGCCGGAGAGAGAAAATAGATGTCATTTCTATTTTCCTCAAAATGTCGATATCAAGATTTGGTTAGAGGAAAGCGTGATTTCCGTGTCGGAAAGGATTTATATCCAATAACCGAAGAGAAAATATATGTCATTTTCTATTTTCTCTATGTCGATATCAATATTTGGTTAGAGGAAAGCCGTGATTGTCGTGTCGGGAAAGGACTTATATCCAATAACCGAAGAGAAAATAGATGTCATTTTTCTATTTTTCCTCGAAGTGTTGATATCAAGATTTGGTTAGAGGAAAGCGTGATTTCGTGTCAGGGAAAGAACTTATATCCAATAACCGAAGAGAAAATAGATGTCATTTCTATTTTCCTCAAAGTGTCAATGTCAATATTAGGTTAGAGGAAAGCCGTGATTTACGTATCGGGAAAGGACTTATATCCAATAACCGAAGAGAGAATAGATGTCATTTTCTATTTTCCTCAAAATGTCGATATCAAGATTTGGTTAGAGGAAAGCCGTGATTTCTATGTCAGGAAAGGACTTATATCCAATAACCGAAGAGAAAAAATAGATGTCATTTTTCTATTTCCTCAAAGTGTTGATATCGAAGATTTGGTTGAGAAGCCGTGATTTTCGTGTCAGAAAGGACTTATATCCAATAACCGAAGAGAGAAAGTAGATGTCATTTCTATTTTCCTCAAAATGTCGATATTAAGATTTGGTTAGAGGAAAGCCGTGATTTCCACGTGTCAGGAAAGGACTTATATCCAATAGCAGAAGGAAAGTAGATGTCATTTTCTATTTTCCTCAATGTGTCGATATCAAGATTTGGTTAGAGGGAAACGTGATTTCCGTGTCAGGGAAAGGACTTATATCCAATAACCGAAGAGGAAAATATATATCATTTCTATTTTCCTTAAAGTGTCAATGTCAAGATTTGGTTAGAGGAAAGTCATGATTTCCGTGTCGAAGGACTTATATCCAATAACCGAAGAGAGAAAATAGATGTCATTTCTATTTTCCTCAAAGTGTTGATATCAAGATTTGGTTAGAAAGCCGTGATTTCCGTGTCAGAAGGACTTATATCCAATAGCCGAAGAGAGAAAATAAATGTCATTTTTCTATTTTCCTCAGAGAATGTCGATATTAAGATTTGGTTAGAGGAAAGTAAAGTGATTACATTGTCGGGAAAGGACTTATATCCAATAACTGAAAGAGAGAAAATAGATGTCATTTTCTATTTTTCCTCAATGTCGATATCAAGATTTGGTTAGAGGAAAGCCTTGATTTTCGTGCCAGGGAAAAGACTTATATCCGATAACCGAAGAGAGAAAATAGATTTCATTTTCCTTTTTCCTCAAAGTGTCGATATCAAGTTTGGTTAGAAGAAAGCCGTGATTTTCGTGTCAGGAAAGGACTTATATCAATAACCGAAGAGAAAATAGATGTCATTTTCTATTTTCCTCCAATGTCCGTATCAAAATTTGGTTAGAGAAGCGAAATTTCCGTGTCGGGAAAGGACTTATAACCAATAGCAGAAGAGAGAAAATAGATGTCATTTTCTATTTTCCTCAAAGTGTTGATATCAAAGATTTGGTTAGAGAGGGAAAGTCGTGATTTCAATGTCAGGAAAGTACTTATATCTAATAACCGAGAAAAATAGATGTCATTTTCTACTTCTCGGAACGTCAAATGTCGGTATCAAGAAGTCGAGGAGGAATGCCATATTCCGTGTCAGGAAAGGACTTATATCCAATAACTAGAAAAGAGTGGCAAACTCAGGAGCGAAGAGTGTATCCGCTGGGGTTGGTTTACAGGTCAAAGAAAAGATATTAATCATCACAAGTTGTTTTTCATTTTTAATTTAAAATCTATTGTTTTAGCATTTTGGTGTCGATGTATTGTAGACAATTGAGGAAAGAGAACAAATGTCATATTCAATTTTTCTCTCTAAAAAGTTTCAGTGTCAAAACGTTGATTTTGGAATAGGAATGCGTTTGAGACTTATATCCTATCCAAAGAAAGGTTGTTAAAGGAAAGCCAATGTCTGATGGGTCTTACATCCAATAGCGAGAAGAGAGTAAGATGCCATCTTCCATATAAGGTCTTACACTATCTACTTAGAAATGTCAATGTCAAAATGTCTATTTTGGAATAGGAATGTGTATGGGACTTATATCCTATCAAAGAAAGATTGGTAAAGGAAAGCCAATGTCATGATGGTCTTATATCCAATAGCGAGAAAGAGAGTAGATGTTATCTTCCCTGCAGGAGGTCTTACACTATCTCTTAGAAATGTCAATGTCAATTTATCGGTTTTGGTTATTTGTTTCCCAGTTTACAAAACCGTCATTCATTTTTGTTTATGTCGCATCTTTTCAAATACTTCCCATTAATTGAGTGTGTTATGTCTTTTTGATAGTCTACCATTGGCGAGGATTTCCCCAAATGTATTTCTTCTTAATAAGCATATGGGCCCTCCCATGAGGATATGTGTTTGAAGTCCTAAATCCAAATCCCTGATCTGAGTGTCCTAGGGTAGACCAATTTATCATGGGCTCATGCAAATGCTTGCCAGTCTTCCAAGCTTCCAAGTTTTCATATTTTTTGTTATTTCGTCTGCGGATGTCATTTTATAAGGTAAGATCATTACACTTCAGAGAACAGGCTTCTTCAGGAGCCCATTCTTTAAAGCAAATGATGTTGTTCATGTAGGTTCATAAAGCCATTAATCACCAATTATATAAAGATCCATTCAGATTGTCCTTCAAAAATCTTTAACATTTCCAAATTGGGATTGGGTTAGATCTTTGGAAAATTATGACTTCAGAGTATAATTTCCATTAATCTCCAATAACAAAGCCATTTACCTTGGATTTTTTTTTCTGCGTCTAAGGAATTTTTCAATCTTCTATCTTCTAAAGATATGTCTAAACCAATTAATAGTCAACCAAAGCGAGATCTTAATTCTTTCCTGAATATAATATCGGAAGAATTTTCTTTAAGACGTTTTTCAAGATTTATCAATTACGGGAAATTTGAACACCAATTTTTAATTTTATGCTCACCTAAAGCTTCTTCTCAGGGAATTACTATATCTGGTGGAGCATGTTAAAGATTTTGAATGTTTGAATTGAGACACACATTTTTGATTGTGTGCCCACCTCAAGTTTCTTTTCAAAACATCTTTTCTTTTCTTTTCTTTTTTGTTTTTTTTTGTTTTTTTTTTTGGTAAGACACACTTAATGATTTTGAATGCTAGAACTCGAACACTAATTTTTGATTTGCTACTCACCTCAAGCTTCTTCAAATTACTATATCTGGTGGAGCATGTTTTAAAAAAGTTTTTGAATGTCCAAACTCCCTAATTAATAATTCTCAAATATTTCTTAAGACAAATTCTGAGATATTATAACTCATTCGAAAGTCGGGACCCAATCCGCAGAAGATTAAGAGGCTCGTGACATCTTTAGTCAGTGCATTTTGATCACAATATTTTATTTTCATTTAGAGTTGATCTGAAAATTTAAGATAAAGGGCCGGTTATTAGGGCATTAATTTCATTTTCCTTGAAATTATAATTTTCTTGTCAAATGTCAGATTTTTTTTGTCTTGAATTCTTCCTTTCTGAGTTGTCCTTTTGTCGATAGGTGGTCTAGAAGAATATTTCCAAAGATATTAAATCCAAAGATTTCAAATTCATCCCTCGTCTGAATCCAATTTTCATTTCTCCACAAAGGACATGCTAGTTGAGTAGTCCTAGAACTGACCAACATGGTCAGATTTTTGCTCGTTGATTTCTTTCTTTCTGCAAAGCTGTCCTAGGAAACCCTTGATGGAATTCATCCAAGTGATCGTCTTCCCAAAATTTGATTAATGATTTTGATTTTAGAGTCTTTGGTAGATTGACAAATCAGAACCTTGAGGGTAGGAAAGATCAACTAGATGAGTGGTTCAGGAGCTGTAAAAAGCATGGCCTGAAGAGTTCATATGTCATAAAAAGCATAACCTAGGGGAGTAATTCGGAGAATTTTGTAAAGCATAACCATGAAGAATAGGTTCGGAGGCCATAAGGGCATAACCTAAGGGAATGGTTAGAGGTATAAAAAGCATAAACACGAAGAATAGGTTCAGGCCATAAAGGCATAACCCATGGAAATGGTTCAGAGGCTATAAAAAGCATAACCATCGAGCCGGATAAAAAGTGAACATGTTTGTTTGAGAAAGTATTTACTTTTGAACTTATTCAAAGCGGCAATGTCGGTACGTCGACAACGGAATTGATGAACACTCCGTACCTGGGTGGGAAGGCAGAGAACACATGTTGTTTTTGTATGTCTTTTATGTCATTTTGGTCTGTCGATTATGGAAATGTAAGACTCTAGGATTTGTTTGTCGTGAACAAATCTTTGAATCGAAGAGGTATTCATCTATTTTACTAGAAGTCGAGTAAGATATAGAACTAAAGAAATGATTATTTAGTCTTTCAAAGACAAATTGTCATAATCATGATGACAAATTGATTAACCAAAGATGGGGAGCCTGTTGTGCTTCTTCGGTTCCTTTTGAATGTGATGGCGATGAAACATATATTTGGATCGCATGTCTTCGCCGTCAATTCTCGTATCATGTCGATGTCGAGGAGTCGGCACTCTCTTTCTCTATCCATTACCCTAATTCTTATTCTACTTAGACTTATTGCCAGAAGTCTTTGGAGAATTTGAAGAAGGATTAATCATGATAGAGATTGAGAAAAAAATAGATCGAATGATAATCTCATAGAAAAAGTCTTCAGATTGTGTATTTACTTAAGTTTTTCATATAGGAAGATCACTTGAAGATCTTGGATAACCAGAGAGGTCTTGTAGGTAAAATACATATCCTGAGTTCTTTAATCTCCTATAGGAGCAAGCTCCTATAGTTAATTATATCTGCGAGCGATTAATACTGCCTTGGGAAAACTCCCGATTAAGGTTAACATTTATCCTCGAAAAAGTGTAAGTGTTGTCGTGACGAGTGTGTTTTGTTTTGTTGTCAATGTCGTTGTTTTGTTGAAAAGTTTCGAGGTTATATGTCTAACCTAAAAGTTTTTGTTTTGTTTTGTTGTCGATGTCGTTGTTTTGTTTGAAAAGTTTCAGGTTATATGTCTAACCTAAAAGTTTTGTTTTGTTTTGTTGTCAATATTTCGTCGTCGATGTCCTGCAAAACAGAGTTAGCACACCCTATAATATGAAAAGAAAATCTAAACGGAATTTCTTGTCTTCATCCTGCAAAGAAAATATTGTCAGAAATAATGACACGGAATATTTTTTGAATGTCAAGTTATTTTGAAATGTCAACTTCATGTTAATCATGTTGTTTTATTTTTGAAATGTCAAATTTTCGTTGATTATGTCAACATCAGATTTATGTCGGTTATGTCGATTTTGGTTTAAAATGTCGAATTTATGTCGATTATGTCGATATTCGTTTGAAATATCAAATTTATGTCGGTTATGTTGATTTTTGTTTGAAATGTCAAATTTATGTCAATTTTGTCAATTAAACGTTTGAAATGTCAAATTTATGTCGATTTTGTCGATTAAATGTTCGGAATGTCAAATTTATGTTGATTATATCGATTTGAGTTTAATTTTATCGATTTAAGTTCAATTTGAGTTGAACTTAAGATTTATGTTAATTTAGGTTCAATTTGAGTTGAATCTAAGGTTTATATCGATTTAGGTTCAATTTGGGTTGAACCTAAGGTTTATGTCGATTTAGATTCAATTTAGGTTGAACCTAAGGTTTATGTCGATTTAGATTCAATCTGGGTTGAACCTAAGGTTTATGTCGATTTAGATCCAATTTGGGTTGAACCTAAGGTTTATGTCGATTTAGATTCAATTAGGGTTGAATCTAAGGTTTATGTTCAGTTTAGTAGAGTTAGGTTCATTGTTGGTTGAACCTAAGGTTTAGATTTGGGTTTAAGTTCAATGTAGGTTGAACATAAGTTAGGTTTTGGTTTAGGTTCAAGTTGAGTCGAACCTAAGGTTTAGGTTTGGACTTAAGTTCGATGTAGGTTGAACTTAAGTTAGGTTAAGATTAGGTTCATGTATGTTGAACCTAAGGTTTATGTCAAGCTAAGCTGAGTTAGGTTCATTGTCAGTTGAACCTAAGGTTTCAATATGAGTTGAGCTTAAGTTAGGTTTAGGTTATACATAGGTTCATGTCATGTTAAACCTAAGTATGATTTAACTTAAGTCTAATATGGGTTAGACTTAAGTTAGGTTTGTGTTAAACTTAGGTCCATGTCAGGTTGATCCTAATTATGGTTTGACTTAAGTCTAATATGGGTTAGACTTAAGTTAGGTTTAAGTTAGACTTAGGTTTATGTCAGGTTGAACCTAAGTATGGTTTAAGTCCAATATGAGGCTAGACTTAAGTTGGTTTAGGTTAGACTTAGGTTCATGTCGGGTTGAACCTAAGGTTCGATGTTTGACTTAAGTTCGAGTTAGGGTTGAATCTAGACTTAAGGTCGACTTAAGTTGATATGGAGTTGAACTTAAGTTAAGTTTTGAGTTTAGGTTAAGTTAGATTCAAGTCGAGTTGATCCTAGACTTAAGGTCGATTTAAGTTCAATATGTTTTGAACTGTAAGTAAAGGTTTGACTTAGATTAAATTAGGTTCTAGTTGGATTGAACTCGAAGTTTAGTTCAGTTTAGGTTAGGTTCGATATGGGTTGAACCTGAGGTTTCAAGTTAAGTTAGGTTCGATGTGAGTTGAACCTAGGGTTTAGGTTAACTTGAGTTCGAGTTAGATTAGACTCGAGTTATGTTAGGTTTAAGTTAGGTTCGATGTGAGTTGAACCTAAGGTTTAGGTTAACTTGAGTTCGAGTTAGGTTGGACTCGAGTTAGGTTGGGTTTAGGTTAGGTTCGATGTGGGTTGAACCTGAAGGTTTAGGTTAACTTGAGTTCAGAGTTAGGTTGGACTCGAGTTAGGTTAGGTTTAGGTTAGGTTCGATGTGGGTTGAACCTGAGGTTTAGGTTAACTTGAGTTCGAGTTAGATTGGACTCAAGTTATGTTAGGTTTAAGCTAGGTTCGATGTGGGTTGAACCTAAGGTTTAGGTTAGCTCGGAGTTCAAGTTAGGTTGGACTCAAGTTAGGTTAGGTTTAGGTTAGGTTCAATGTGGGTTGAACCTAAGGTTTAGGTTAACTTGAGTTCAAGTTAGATTGGACTCAAGTTAGGTTAGGTTTAGGTTAGGTTTGATGTAGGTTGGTGTAGATTGGACTTAAGTTTAACTTAGATCTAACTAAGTTTGGTTTGACATAAGTCTAAATGGGTTAGACTTAAGTCAGGTTTGATTTTTGTTAAACCTTGGTTAATTAAGGCTTAATGGTCTTATTAAGTCTAAGGTTTAGACCTAATTAGGATTTGAATTTAGTTAAGCCTTAGTTAGTTAAGGCTTAATGGTTTAATTAGATCTAATGGTTAGATCTAATTAGGGTTTAGGTTTGATTAAACCTGAGTTAGTTAAGGTCTAATGGTTTAATTAGGTCTAATGGGTTAGATCTAATTAGGGTTTAGGTTTTATTAAATGACCCACAAATTTATATTATGATATTTTAATTTGATTGCAACGAAGCAAAAAATTTGACCCCGCTATATTATATGTATAGAATTTTAATTATTTATGTTGTGGATGCTACGCGAGTATACGTATCGTATCGAGTAATACGGGGCTCTAGTGGAGTCCTGGTTATTGATCCCACAGGGAAAGAGAAAATTAAATAATGACTTAATTTTAAAATAATAATAATAATATACGAAAATTTAGAATTATGAATTTAAGCGCAATAAAGTAAACTAAGTATTTTAATTAGATAAATTAACTAAGTAGAAAATTAATACGAATTGAAAGTGCAGGAAATAAAACTAATTGCTAAATAAGTCTTAACTATTCGGAAAAAGTATCTTTCCCTTGTTTAGAAATTTAAGTGATTGATGAATTTAAATAGATAATTTCGAGGTATTGTGACAAATAGGAGCATTCTTATTCTTTACCCTTTGGTCGAGTGTAAAGAATATTGACTAATCCATGTTTGATTACGAATCTGCGGCGAGTCGGGAGGATACCAGTCGCCACTCGGAGCTCCACGTTCCCTCGCTTTGAGGGCTAACATCTACACTTCGGCTCTCGAACAATAGGATCGAATTGAATATTTTAGTACGTCACACTAAAATGCTCAATTCTACGCCGAGTGATATTATTTCCCTATTTATTTGCATCTTCCTTCCAAGGCTTTTGAATTCCCCGAATATCAGATGTAATTTTTACTATAGTTGATAATCAACATATTTAACAAATCAAATGGCCAGTTTGAAATTAAATTAAGTTTTAAGTAAAAATTATCACAATTTATTGATATATATATAAATACTTCTATTTTTAGTTCATCAAATCACTTAATTTCATAACGAGGAGAAAGACTAATAAACTACTCGAATGCATGGGAACTAAACTAAGCATGGATTTCATTTAAAGTTAAAATCAATAATAACAAATACTTATCTTAATTTATCCCCAAGCAGACTCCTCGCAGTTCCTTCGACTCTTCCTTTCAGTACAGCAGAACTCACTAAAAACTCACTAACTCACTAAATACTCACTTATAACACTCAAGGACTCTCTAAAACACACACTAAGACACAAGCGCACACATAAGCTGGACACTAAAGACTTAATTTCGGCTTCTTTATATAGAGGTGAGCGAAGGACCAAGAGGTGTGTAAGCATCCCTTCGAAAAGTGTCCGGGTTCGATGAATTGAGAGCCATTTGAACTAGCTCGTCGTCGGCGACGAACTACCTCGCTGTCGGCGAGGCTTCTAGAAAGTCTTTGAACCGCGCTATCTCGCTGTCGGCGGGCTCGGGATTTCTGTCAGCGAGACAATTATAAATTTTTCAGAATTTCTTCTTCGTACCCTCGCCGTCGGAGGGCTCGATCTCGCCGTCGGCGACTCAGCACAAATTGCATTATTTTCTTCCTTTTTGCTCCAAATCCGCTCCTTTTTATGATTTTTGCTTTTATCACCTAAATTCTTCATTCCTGCAATAAAATAAAGAAAATACCCTTCTTTAAAGTGCAATTTTATCAAAAATAGGTATGAATTTCTTAATAAAATTTTCGATGATCAAAATCCCCCGAACTTACTTATTACTTGTCCTAAGTAATTTTAATATCTACATAAAAATAATGATTTCTATAGTAAGATTTTTCAATTTAAATAAACTATGAATTAGATTAATTAATATCATAATAAAGTTAAACAAAAATAATTCATGTAATTTAATTAATCTTATAGAAATAAATTATTTAGTCATCAGGTCTAAGATTTCTAGCTTACTATTCATTTCAGGAATGATTATATTTAAAAGAATAACTACTTAAGATATTCATATGATAAGAAATTCAAGAAAATACTATTAGGTAAAATTCTAATTCATAAACATAAGTTTGGAAATATTTAAGTTTTTCCCTTTAGGTTAATTCAAATGAAGCCAATTTTTGATAAGGCATCTCCTCAAGCTTCTCCTCATTTTTCTTTTTTTTTTCTTTTTTTTTTCTTTTTCTTTTTATTGAGGATTACTGTATCTGGAGAGCCTGTTATTAATTTTGAACTTCATTTTCATTTTCCTAAATTTGAAACTTAGGAATATTTCTTAGCTTATATACTTCATAGTTTTTACTTCATTGATTTTCAATCTTTTCTTTTCACTTGAATACTTAAGAATTTTAATTTTAGAATATAATTTTCCATACTAAAAATAGTTTACTATATTCTTATTCCCTTTAACCAAATATTTTATTCTATTTAATTAATTAAAGCACTAGAAATATTTCATTTAACCTTTTATAATAATTAAATAAAATAATTCATATTAAATCGAATTGAAAAATTTGCTTATAAAAATCATTTTTATAATAATTTGAAAATAGAAATTGAGAACAAGTTAATAACTAAATTTGTATTTTACTCTCCCGCAAACTTAAATTTTTATATCTATTCTAAATAATGAATAAGAAGGAAAGTAAATAAATCATACCTTTGAAGTTTAGGTATTTTTTTTTCTTTGAAATTTTTGCGAGGCTTTTTCATTTTCATTGAACATGTTACTGTTAGTATTCTCTATATATATATAACAATTTAAAGAAAATGCAGGGAAAAAATCTAAGATAAGTATTAAACACAACAATTAAAATAACTCTACACTACACATATGAATTACTACATATTAAAAACAATTGAACTAACAGATTAACAATTTTAAAAAACTTAAAACAATACAAAATAAAATAAAAACATACTAAAGAAAACTAACATCCTAATTAACATAAAAATAAATGCAATTAACTAACACAAAAACAAAAACTAACTACTTATAACAATTCAAGCAAATTAATCTAACTAACATCCGATGTCTCGAAATATAAAGTACTAAATATTACAAACATATAAAGTCCTCAAAATAACTTACATCAAACAAATAAAACAAATAAAGTCCTAATCTTGACATCGAAGTCCGAACTATATCATCCCCTCCTTGATGCTGTAGGTCGAGAAGAGCGAGCGAGGATGATGCTGAGTATACACAGGGCATTTTGGAAAGACAACATCTAAATCTCCACTCCTATAACGACGTTCGAGCTTCATAGTATGCAATCTCGTATTCCGAATGTCGTCGGAGATATTCACTATCATAATCATGTCTCCTCTCCGGATTATACTATTCTTTAATCGAAATGATCGAATCTTCTCCCCGTTGTTTCTCCAAGTGCTCAAAACTCCTCACATGCGAGTCGATTTATTCATCGGATCTTGTAGGGTAGGTGTGGTAGGTTCGGGAGGCTCATAGCTAGTAGAGGGTATATCTCTGCTTGGACTAGTGAAATAACTTCTCACTCCCGATCTCCACCCTTCATGAGATTCATACTTCTTAATGTTGGCGGTAGTGAGTGGTTTCATAGGTTCCATCCATTCTTCATCATCTACAGCCTCGACTCCGGAGAGTTGGCGAGTGCGAAAATCGATCCGGGGTGGCCCGATCCAGCTCCACTCTCATTTCGAGGAGTGGCCGGGATATTTTGATAAATAACTCTCTCGATGTTTATACTTCATTGTTCCGAATACGAAATTCGAATTTCTCTATCTCGTGTTACCTCAGCTATGGTGATATGTGGGTAACGAGTAGAACAAATAAAGTAATGCCGAGGCTTTGGAGGCGCATTTAATTTAGAAAGAGGAAAATTCACTCTTTCCTGCTTGCTTTATTTTCCGAACTCGGGTTCCATCGGTGAGAAAGTTAATGACTTCCTCAGGTGGTCCTTCCATCGTTCCAAAAGTTTCATACTCGCTAAAGTGCGAGTCATGAACTTCATAGAACGCGTTAATTCTTGCAGCATTGAAATCTACAAAAAACCCTCGTACCTTTACTGGTGCATCTTCAGCGGCAGTCAAATTGACATAAAATTCTTTAACCACTTCTACGATACTCTCATATTGAACGTAACGAAATTCTCCCGACCTCGTTCCTTTATAATCCACTCTACTTCTCCTCCCGGATTTTTGAATACCCGATCCGCAATGCAATTTCTTCCTTGTATATTTTCAAAATATTTTGCCTGTGCTCGTGCATTGATGAATCGGTTTTCGTCGAACTCTACTAGATGTTTTTGTCGTGGAGCCATACGATCGATCGGTGAAAATCGTGAAAATTTTTACTAAACTTGATAATAATACTAAGAAGGCTTCCTACAACATTTGTAAGCAATTTAAATCAAATTCCATGGATTTCCACCGAATATTTCTTCCACATTTTTGATTTTTCCTAAAATTTGCAATGTGGTGAAAATATATGATGAAAATCAAAAATTTTTTTTCATAGGAGTGAAGCTCTTACCAAGGGAAGATGAAATCCGGTGTCAAAAAATGTTGAAATCGCTTCAAATCCAAGATCTTTCAAGCCCTAGGTCGGTTTTTTGCAAAAATTGGAGGTTGGGGATGATGAATAGTGTTTTTGACCTGTCAAATATATGTTTTTTTCCGACCTCGCTGTTGTTAACCTCATTTTTGATGAGGTCTTCTCTTCTTCTCTTTAGTACTTATGATCTAGCCTAAGGCTTTTCCTTTGACTATCCTAGAGGATTAGAATTGGGACCCACCATTTAGAAATTCAAACCACTTCTTAACTCCTCGCAAACTCCACAAACTTGATTATAGACCCCTAATTACTGAGGGTTGAAATCGAATGTGGAAGTTTAAAGGATGAGTTCTATAGGACTCTTTGGCCTTAGGAGCACACAGGTGGCACAGTGCAGTGAAGGGCTGACTTACACATACACTACACTTATACACTACACTCTCACACACATCCTAAAAACACACCCATGCCTAACTTGACCTCCTGACTCATAAAGGTGATTCACATGGATGGTCCTTAAGCCCTAAGCCCTTGGCTAAGAGGGTTAGGAACAACATAGTGAATGCCTCAAATGACTCCCTTCATGGCTCATGTGGGCTTGATATGGCTTCATGGCTCAACCAAAATGATTTTATTCCACGTACATTCACCTAATCTTCAATTTCCCAAATTTTTAATTTTTGACCCGGGACCTACTACCCGTTAGCTCTACAAAACCCTTGAAATCCTCCAAAATTTCCAAATCACCCAAAATCCCCCAAAATCAATCCCAAACATTCCCACATTACTCAAATTGATCATCCATACCCAAAAATACCAAAAATTCCAAAAATACCTCCCAATACCCTCCAAATACCCAAAATACCCCTCTTGACCCAAAAATCCAAAAATTCAGAAAATTCCCAGAAAATTCCAGAAATTCCCAAATATTCCCACTTTCATTTTGTTCCACTACACCAGGGGCTAATTTTGTCAATTTACCCTACTTTTGTCAAAACCCCCAATTTGACCTATTTTAACCCTAAGTGAACCCGATGTCGAACCAAACCTATCCGATTGACCCAAATTCTGGTCCAATTCAATTCTAAACTTCAATTTAACATTCCCAACACCAATCTAGATCAGATCCAAGTCTAATTTGAATGACAAATGAATCCAATTTCACTTTTGGCCTTAAAGCCCAATCTGGACCCATTACTTAAACCTAACCCAAACTCACCCAATTCAACTCCAATTAACCCCAAACCTTTTCTAAACCTTCCTTAACATCCCCAAAAACAAAACACTAACATGATTTACCCAAAATTTAGACCCAAACCCCACTCAAATTCAACCCGAAGCCAAAAAGCCCAATTTTGACCTAAACCCAAACCTAACCCGAATAAGCCCGAAACCCCAAAATCAAAACCCAACCAAAGCCAAAAACTCTTTGAAACACTCCCATAAACATTTCCCAACATTTATTTTACATCGATTTCAACCCTAGCCCAACATTGGCCCAAGTCGGCCCAATTTGACCTACATTGGCCCATTTACCAAAGAGGCCAAATCAACGCAATTCGAGCCCAAATCACTCCAAACTCATTTCAAATCACTCATGACATATCCACTAAACCAAACCCAACAATTATTTTGGCCCAAACTTCTAAAAAATTCCCATCCATGAATTCATTCTTAAACTTAAAAACCCACTTACATGAAACCTTTCTAAAGCCGATCTCCACCGAAATCCGAAGGGCCAAAATCGATCCAAAACCCGTATGACAATTGCTCTACACCATATTTTCAATTAAATCAATCCCTAAGTTTCAAAACTCATCATGAAGCCATTCCAAATTAAGCCCCATACAAATTCCCATCAAAATACCAAAATTTCCTTAAGCAATTTCCATGAAATTGACTTAACTTTTCCCGAGCCGAAGATGAGCCATGAAGCTATGCATGAGCCACATGGAAGCCATGAGAGCCTCTTTACATGTCACCGAAGCCACATTGGGTAAGAGGGAGAGAGCTTTCCTTAATTCATAAAAGTCTTTAAGCTCGCCCATGATACCCCTTAACCAAGATTTAATCCGAATATTCTTGGATAAGGACATCACCACCTTTTGACCAGCTAGCCTTAGCTGATTTTCTCATCCCAAGGCTAGCCGTGGGAAGGTGAACCCAGCCCGAACAAATGGGTTGACCAAACCTAGCGAGATTAGCCATATCCTCAGTGCCATTTTGATCCAAGTTCTTTACACATGTCCATACTCGATTGACTACACTAATGCCGAAGCCACGACCCCACTGGCCAAGATGGTGACCCGAGATGGCCAGGCGACCACCGAGCGCACCGAAAACGCCATGCCGAGAGCTCGCATGTGAGCCCGACATTGGAATTCTCCCTTCTTGGCCAGTGCGCACATGCTCGATAGCCATCATAGGTTCATTCTTCCCATGTCCGGAGCGGCCGATCCCAGCCCTCAGCCATCCCCGTGAGGCTCTCCGGCCACCTCTGATTTAAACTCGACCCCCTCACGGCCATGGAGGAGAGTTGCACAAACCTTGCCGAAACTGCTGCTAAAATTGTTCCGAGGCCCTACTCCATACTTAGAGCGAGTTGATCCCAGGTGTTAATTTGCCCAATCCCACTAACGGAACCCGATTTCTCGGCTGAAATTTCACCCAAAACCAGAGACACTTTGCCGACGGTGAGCAATCTTCAGATTAGTTGGCCCTACACCTTCACTAGACCAAGAGGAGAAGTTTCCCACTGAAAGCCCCATCTCCAGGTGTTGACCTCATTTTTGATGAGGTCTTCTCTTCTTCTTTTTAGTACTTAGGATCTAGCCTTAGGCTTTTCCTTTGACTGTCTTAGAGGACTAGAATTGGGACCCACCACTTAGAAATTCAAACCACTTCTTAACTACACTGCAAACTCTACAAACTTGACTATAGACCCCTAATCACCTAGAGGGTTGACATCGAATGTAGAAGTTTAAAGGATGAGTTCTATAGGACTCTTTGGCACTTAGGAGCGCCTACAGGTGGCTCAGTGCAGTGAGGGTTGACTTACACACACTACTACTCTATACACTACACTTTCACACACCTCCGAAAAAAACACACCCATACCTAACTTGACCTCACGACTCATAAAGGTGATTCACATGGATGGTCCTAACCCCTAAGCCTCTGGCTAAGAGGGTTAGGAACAACATGGTGGATGCCTCGAATGAGTCCCTTCATGGCTCATGTGGGCTTGATATGGCTTCATGGCTCAACCAAAATGGTTTCATTCCATTTACATTCACCCGAATCTTCGATTTTCCAAAATTTCGATTTTGACCCCGGGACCCTACACCCGCTTAACTCTGCAAAACCCTTGAAACTACCCAAATTTCTCAAAAATTTCCAAATCACCCAAAATTCCTCAAAATCAATCCCAAACATTCCACATCACTCAATTTGATCATCCATAGCCAAAAATACCAAAAATTCCAAAAATACCTCCCAATACCCTCCAAATACCCAAAATACCCCTCTTGACCCAAAAATCCAAAAATTCAGAAAATTCCCAGAAAATTCCAGAAAATCCCAAATATTACAAATTTTATTTTGTTCAACTACATCATGGGTCAATTTTGTCAATTTTCCCCACTTTTATCAAAACCCCCAATTTGACCCATTTTAATCCAAAGTGAACCCAATGTCAAGCCAAACCTACCCGATTGACCCAAATTCTGGTCCAATTCAATTCTAAACTTCAATTCAACATTCCCAACACCAATCTAGACCAAACCCAAGTCCAATTTGATTGACATTTGGATCCATTTCACTTTGGGCCTTAAAGCCCGATTTGGACCCATGACCCGAGCCTAACCCAGACTAACCCGATTCAACTCCAATCAACCCCAAATCTTTTCCAAATCTTCCTTAACATTCCCAAAAAAAAACACTAACATGATTTGCCCAAAATTTAGACCCAAACCCCACTCGACTTCGACCCCAAAGCTAAAAGGCACTATTTTGACCTAAACCCGAACCTAACCCAAATGAGCCCGAACCCCAAAATCAAAGCCCAAACAAAGCGAAAACCTCTTTGAAACACTCCCATAAACATTTCCCAACATTAATTTTACATCGATTTCAACCCTAGCCCAACATTGGCCCAAGTTAGCCCAATTTGACCTATATTAGCCCATTCACAAAGGAGACCAAATTCGACCCAATTCGAGCCCAAATCACTCCCAATTTGCTCCAAGTCACTCATGACACATCTATGAGCTAAACCCAACAATTATTTGGCCCAAGCCTTTTCCAAAATTTCATCCTAAAATCCATTTTAAAATCCAAAAGCCCACTTCCATTTTAAAAGCCCATTTCCACCAAATACAAAAGCCCAAAATTGGCCCTAAAGCCCACATGGCAATTTCTCTACATCATACCCTAAATTAAAATCAATCCCTAAGTTTCAAAAACTCATCATGAATCCATTCCAAATTAAGCCCCATACAAATTCCCATCAAAATACCAAAATTTTCTAAAATCCATTTTCATGAAATTAGCTAAAGCTTTTCCCGAAGCCAAAGACAAGCCATACGAAGCCATGGACAAGCCACATGAAGCCATGGAAGGTTTGACATGTGATCGAGCCATTAATGGCAAAAG
>JAKZJZ010000718.1:0-7500 GCA_022702705.1 Papilionanthe hookeriana x Papilionanthe teres
GATATTAATAGGAAATTATGACATGTGGGCTCAATTTTGGGCTTTTAAATTTTAATTAAGTGGGCTTTTCAAAATGCATAAGGGTATGGGCCTTTTAACATGCATGTGATGATTTGAAATTTTTGAAATCAAATATGGGATGACCAAATTGAATTGGAATTGATTGAAATTGGCTTTAGATATGTTGAAGTTTGATTGAAAATTATTTGGGAATTTTCATGGGCCACATAGTTTAATTTGAAGAGGGTTTGGGCTTATGGGCCAAAATTGGGCTTTTTGGCCCAAGTGAATTTTAAGAGGGTTTTAGGCCAAAATTTTGATCAAATGAATGTTGGTTTTGGTATAGAAATGTGTTAGTAAAGTTTTAGGACAATTTTGAAGAAAATTTGAGTTGATTTGGATTGGATTTGGGTATGTTTGGGTTCATGGGTGATTTAGGGCAAAAATTGGGTCTTGAGAATTAGGCTTAGTTTTGGTTGAAATGGGTATTAGGAATATTTAATTGAAGTTTAGGATTGAATTTTATCAAAATTGGGATCAATTGGGCTAATTTCGTTTGAAATTGGGTCCAATTGGGTTAGGATTGGGTCACACTAGAGATTTTGGCAAAAGTGGGCTAAATTGACAAAATTGACCCATGGTGTAGTTGAACAAAACAAAAATATGAATATTTGGGATTTTCTGTAATTTTCTGGGAATTTTAGAATTTTTGGAATTTTGGGCCAAAAGGGTATTTTAGGGTATCAAGAGGTTATTTGGATGGTATTGGGGTATTTTGGTGAATTTAAAAGGTGGGGGTTGTTTTGAAATGATTTTTAGGAATTTTTGAAATTTTGGGTAATTTTGGAAGTTTTTGGAGAGTTTTGGGGTAGGCTCGTGGCTATAGGGGTAGGCTTATGGATCTCAACCAAGTCTAACCACTTTGGGACCAAGCTTAGCCAAATGGTAACCACTTTATGATTCTTCACATGTTGACCGTAGCCATCTTAATCAAAGATCGGTGGCTTGATTCGATTATGTGAGTTTCTTAAAAGGTGAAAGGGCAAAGTTCAAAGTTTAGGGTTAAAGGGTAAAATGGCTTAGGAGTGTGTGTGTGTGCAAGAGAAGCTCGGGGCACCCGGAGTCGCTCAAATCAGAACAATCCTATAGGAACTCACTATTGATTGCCCAGTATGGTCACTTTAACCTTCCGAGGTGATTTAGAGGTTTGCGACCATCCAAGTGGGATCCCAAAAGGAGTCGAAGTAGGCTGAATTGCTAAAGGGTGGGTCCCGATTCTAGTCCTCTAGGATAGTCGATGAGAAACCTAATGGCTAGATCCTAAGAACACTAAGAAGGGAAAAGACCTCACCGAAAAAGAGGTCAACATATAGGTATATATATATATATATATATATATATATATATATATATATATATATATATATATATATATATATACATATATATATATATACATATATATATATTTATTATTTTTTTATTTTAAATGTTTTAAGTATAGTATATTATTTATAAAGATAATTCAATTAAAATAATATTTAATAATTAAATAAATTACAAATAAAAATATATATAAGTATATAAAAATAAATATATTTATATATATAAATATAAAAATTTATTTAATGTTATTTTTTATTTTAAATATTGTAAGTATAGTATCTTATTTATAAATTTAATTTAATTATAAAATTATTTAATAGTTAAATAAATTATAAATAAAAAAATATATATGTGTATATATAAATATATATATATATATATATATATATATATATATATATATATATATATATATATATATATATATATATATATATATATATATATATATATATATATATATATATATATTTATATATTTATATATATATAAATTTATATAATATTATTTTTTTATTTTAAATATTTTAAGTATAATATATTATTTTTAAATATAATTTAATTATAAAAATATTTAATTGTTAAAAAAATTATAAATATATATATATATATATATATATATATATATATATATATATATATATATATATATATATATATATATATATATATATATAAGTTTATTTAATTTTATTTTTTTATTTTAAATATTTTAAGTATAGTATATTATTTATAAATATAATTTAAATATAAAAATATTTAATAGTTATATAAATTATAAATAAAAAATATAAATATATGTATATATAAATAAATATATATATAATATTATTTTTTTATTTTAAATATTTTAAGTATAGTATATAATTTATAAACATAATTTAATTATAAAAATATTTAATAATTAAATAAATTATAAATAAAAAATATTTGGTCAATGGGTGTGTCATTTGGTCAAGGATTGA
Organism: Papilionanthe hookeriana x Papilionanthe teres; assembly: GCA_022702705.1. Classification (NCBI taxonomy): domain Eukaryota; kingdom Viridiplantae; phylum Streptophyta; class Magnoliopsida; order Asparagales; family Orchidaceae; genus Papilionanthe; species Papilionanthe hookeriana x Papilionanthe teres. The sequence continues at coordinate 2,352 of JAKZJZ010000718.1, forward strand.
CTATTTTGACCAAAGTTCACTTTTTGGTCATAGATTAATTTATTGGGTCAATAATTGGTCATTAATTTAAAAATTGACTATTTTGACCAAAATTGGTTTTTGGTCGAAAGTTGACTTATTAGGTCGATGGGTTTATCATTGGATCGATGATTGACCATTTTGACCAAAGTTAACTTTTTGGTAGAGATTGACTTAATGGGTCATTAATTCAAGCTCGTTTATTTTGACCAAAATTGACTTTTTGGTCGAATGTTGATCTGATTAGACAATGGGTTGGTCATTGGGTCAAAGATTGACCATTTTGACTAAAGTTTACTTTTTGGTCAAAAGATGACCTATTGGGTTAATGGGTTGGGCATTAGGTCAAAGATTAACCATCTTGACCAAAGTTGACTTTTTGGTCAGAGATTGGTTTACTGGGTCAAAAATTGGTCATTATGTTAAAAATTGACTATTTTAATCAAAATTGACTTTTTGGTGAAAAGTTGACCTATTGGGTCAATGAGTTGGTCATTGGGTTAAGGATTAACTACTTTGACCAAAGTTGTCTTTTGGTCAAAATTTGACCTATTTAGGTCAATGAGGCGGTCAGTAGGTCAAAAATTGACAATTTTGAGCAAAATTGACTTTTTGGTCAAAAGTTGACTTATTGGGTCGATAGGTTGGTCATTAGGTCGAGGATTAACCATTTTGGCCAAAGTTGACTTTTTAGTCGAAAGTTAACAAATTAGGTCGATTAGTTGGTCATTAGATGAAGGATTGAACATTTTCACCAAAGTTGACATTTAGGTCATTGTGTCAGAAATTGACCATTTTGACCAAACTTGACTTTTGGTCAAAAGTTGACCTTTTGGGACAATGAGGTGGTCATTAAGTCAAAAATTGACAATTTTAACCAAAATTGACTTTTTTGTTCAAAAGTTGACCTAATGGGTCAATAATTGGTAATTATGTCAAAATTTACTATTTTGACCAAAATTGACTTTTTAGTCGAAAGTCGATCTGATGAGTCGATGGGTTAGTTATTGGGTCGAGGATTGACGAGTTATGACCAAAGTTGACTTTTTGGTCGAAGATATACTTATTTGGTTAATAATTGGTCATTAGGTCAAAAATTATCTATTTTGACCAGAAAGTTGAATTTTGGTCAAAATTTGACCAATTTGGCCAGCAGGTTGGTCATTGGGTCAAAAATTTACCATTTTGTCCAAAGTTGACTTTTTGGTCCAAAGTTGACTTGTTTATTTAATGGGGGTCATTAGGTCGAAATTTATTTATTTTTGCCAAAATTGACTTTTGGTCGAATGTTGACATATTGGGTCGATGGGTTGGTTTTTGGGTCGAGGTTTGACCATTTTAGCTAAAGTTGACTTTTTGGTTAAAAGTTCACCTATTGGGTCGATGGGTTGGTCGATGGGTCGGAAATTGACCATTTTAATTAAAGTTGACTTTTAACTTTATTGGGTTAATGGGTTTGGTCAAAAGTTCACCTATTAGGTCGATGAGTTTGTCATTGGGTCGAAGATTGACCATTTTGACCAAAGTTGACTTTTTTGTCAGAGATTGGCTTAATGGGTTAATTATTGGTCATTTGGTCAAAAATTGACTATTTTGACCAAAATTGAATTTTTTGCCAAAAGTTAACCCATTGGGTCAGTGGGGTGGTTATTGGATCAAGAATTGACCATTTTGACCAAAGATGACTTTTTGTCAAAAGTTGACCTACTGGGTCAATGGGTTGGTCAGTGGGTCGAGGATAGACTATTTTGACCAAAGTTGACTTTTCGGTCGGAGATTGGCTTCTTGGGTTAATAATTGGTCATTAGGTCGAAAATAGACTATATATATATATATATAAATTTATTTAATATTATTTTTTTATTTTAAATATTTTAAGTATAGTATATTATTTATAAATATAATTTAATTATAAAAATATTTAATAGTTAAATAAATTATAAATAAATAAATATATATACGTATATATATAAATATAAATATATATATACATATATATATATATAATATTATTTTTTTATTTTAAATATTTTAATTATAATATATTATTAATAATAATAATTTAATTATAAAATTATTTAATAGTTAAAAAAATGAAATATATATATATATATATATATATATATATATATATATATATATATATATATATATATAAATTTACATGTATATATTTTTTATTTTAAATATTTTAAGTATTGTATATTATTTTTAAATATAATTTAATTAAAAAAATTGAATAATTAAAAAAATTATAAATAAATAAATATTATTTATATTATTTTTTTATTTTTAATATTTTAGGAATAGTACATTATTTATAACTATAATTTAAATATAAAAATATTTAATTATTAAATAAATTATAAATAAAAAATATATATATAGGTATTTATAAATATATATATATAAATATATGTGTATATATATATATATATATATATATATATATATATATATATATATATATATATATATATATATATTTATAAAATATTATTTTTTTAATTTAAATATTTTAAGTATAGTATATTATTTATAAATATAATTTAATTATAAAAATATTTAATAATTAAATAAATTATAAATATATATATATATATATATATATATATATATATATATATATATATATATATATATATATATATATATATATATATATATATATATATATATATATATATATATATATATATATATATATATTTACAAATAAATATATTTATATATATATACATAAATTTTTGTAAAATTATTTTTTTTTTAAATTTTAAGTAGACTATATTATTTATAAATATAATTTAATTTCATAAATAATTAATAATTAAATAAATTATAAATAAAAATATATATAGTAATTAATATTACTTTTTATTTTATATATAATAATTAATATTAGTTTTTATTTTAAATATTTTAAGTATAGTATATTATTTTTAAATATAATTTAAATATAAAAAAATTGAATAGTTAAAAAAATTATAAATAAATAAATAAATAAATAATGATATATATATATAAATATATATATATATATATATATATATATATATATATATATATATATATTTATAAATTTATATAATATTATTTTTTTATTTTAAATATTTTAAGTATATTATATTATTTTTAAATATAATTTAATTATAAAAATATTTAATAGTTAAAAAATTTTTAAATAATTAAATAAATAAACAAATATATATATATATATATATATATATATATATATATATATATATATATTATAAATAAATAAATATATAGACAAATATATAAATATAAATATAAATATAAATAAACTAATATATATATATATTTAATTTTAAATATTTTAAGTATATTATATTATTTATGCATATAATTTTATTATAAAAATATTTAGTAATTAAATAAATTATAAATAAATATATATATATATATATATATATAGCGTCGGCATATTTTTAGGTTATGTGTTGGATTTTAAAAAGGGGTCGCCTACAGAAATTGTCGGCGAATTTTAAATTTAATTTAATTATATAATTTGAAAAGTAGTAATTGATTTTGAAAATAATTTTAAGTTTGAAAAATTTTAAGATATGAAATTAAACCATCTCACATCCTAAATAGTTTATATAAACGAGTGTCGCATCACAAACCGTGTATCCGTTCCGAGGAATAGACACAGTGCTTGATGATGGGGCTCGATTAAATAAACTAGAAGATTTGTGACATCCGTTTGGTCTGCGAACCAATTTTATAAGACGATAAGTTCCCCTGCTTAATAAAAAGGAATTAAACAGGGTTTATATTACCTCGGTTATTAAAGTTCCCTATAAGGGCAAGCCCCTATAGTTAATTACATCTTAAATGACAGGAATCATTTAAGAAAACTCTCGATAATGATCAGTGGTTTTGCTCTCAAGAATTTCAAAGTTTAATGCTTTCAAAGGATTGAATTTTGGAATTTCAAAATGGGTTAGCTCAAATTTGGAACAGTTTATTTTGGAGTCCAATGGAAGAGAGGTAGGAGAAGCTGGAGATCCAAGGAGAATCTTGGCAACTTCCCAAACTATCCTATTGTTTGGCTTCAATTTGGGAGTTTATTTAATGTTTGATTCTTGCCAATTTTAAATAATTAGGACTTATGTCTGTATGATATAATCACACAAGTAGCCTCGAAGATGTAAGGGTTTATGTCGTACCGAACAACTACCTCGGAGTCCTAAGACCGGTTAGGGCTTAATTTGCATAACATGATCATGCAAATGCCTAATGAAAAGTTCAGGATTTATGTTGCACTAGGCAAACTACCTCGAAATACTATGGCTTGGTTATTTAATTCTAAGAAAGGTTTTGCTGATGTAGACTCGAGTTTTGCTGATGACGATGGTCGTGCTGCCCACTATGCTCCAAGCTCCTTGTTGTTGCAGAGGTTTAGTTTTAGAAGTCATAAATCAAAGGATGAGAGAAGTGTTTTGGTTCAGAGAAATCTTAAAATCCAAATTTCTTTAATGATTTATTAGGGAAATCTTAAAGTTGATTATAACAACACCGGTTAAGATCCCACGGCTCCATCCTTCCTGCATCGTTATTTTTATCGGATTCACTTAGTCCAGATGAATTTGCTAAACTCAACTGAATGAGTTCCACACTTTCATTTAGACCGTGGGAAATCCCATTAGCAACACGTAGGTTACATCATCCGAGGTATTCCCGATCATCCAACAAGACGTTTTAATTTAGTTAAAGTTGTAGTTTTGTTGTTCTGTTTGTGATTAAATTTTGAGTTGTTTTATATTTTGAATGTTGTGGCGGTGGATTTTATCTTGTAGTGACTTTTAATTTAGTTTTGGTTTCGGTTCGGGGACTATCCTAAAGTTTTGGTTTTCATGCATTATTCTTGTTTAACATGCAAGAAAAGTAAAGCGCAATGTAGGTAAAGAAAATGCAATAAAGTAAATTGCAATAACATAAAAGAGTACCGGAGGGTCTTCCCCTCATTCCAAGCTACACTTTAAAACACATATTAAAGCATTTAAATATTTCAACAAGTACTCAGGTAAAGACTAAAGGAAGGGTTTAGGTTGTCTACCAGAATCCTAATCCTATAACTAGTCATTTCATATGACGTCTAAGTTCTTGA
>JAKZJZ010000718.1:15000-17500 GCA_022702705.1 Papilionanthe hookeriana x Papilionanthe teres
TAATAATGATATGGGAGGGAACCGAGAATCAAGCTCTGCGGATTGCTCACACTCAATTTCTACAAGCTACGGAAAGGGAAGAACTTTTTCTCCAACGGAAAGGCTCGTCGTTAATAAATATCTCTTTGGGGACGGGAATTCAAAGTACTTCCATGCTATAATTAAACATAGGAGGAAAATTAATGCCATACTAAAAATAAAGGATGCTGTTGGTAATTGGGTCACTGATCAAACAACTATTTCTTAAAGTGTTGTCCAGTATTTTCAAAATATACTTGCTGCTCAACCTACATCAACCAATTCCTTCTTTTTTGAGATTTTTTCAGAAAACCATGATTATGTTAATCAGCTCAACTTGACTTTACTTCCAGATGAACAAGAAATTTTGCAGGCTTTAAAAAATATTGATGGAAATAGAATTGCTGGTCCGATGGCTTCACTTGACCTTTTATCTAAAAGCTTGGGAAATTGTGAAAACTGATCTCATTCAGGCTGTACAATCCTTTTTCCTAGGGACTGATCTTCCAAAATATTTTGCTATAGCTAGTATTGCTCTTATTCCTAAGGATAATCAAAAATCACATTGGGCAGATTTCAGACCTATTAGTCTCACTACTACTTTTTCTAAAATCATTAGCAAGATTCTTGTGGGGAGACTACAACCACATCTCAATTACTTGATTAGCTCTAACCAATCTGCTTTTGTGCAAGGGAGAACCATTACTGATAATTGTCTGCTGGCTGAGGAATTGTTACTGGATATTGATAAAAGATGTAGGGGGCATAATTTAATTCTCAAATTGGATCTCAAAAAGCTTATGATACCATCGATTGGCAATTTATAGATCTTGTACTTAAGGCACAAGGTTTCCATCCTTCTTTACGTACATTAATCCAGAGGTGGCTATCTAATGCATACTATAGTGTCCTTGTCAATGGTAGCAGTTGTGGTTTCTTCAAAGCTGGCAGGGGTTTGAAACAAGGAGATCCACTTTCTCCCACCATATTCATTTTGGCATTCGACTACTTTTCCGGGATTCGAATGCTGCTCATACTCATTACCCTATCTCCATTTTAAACATGGTTCTTCCCAAATTATCAGTCACTTGGCATATGCTGATGATGTTATCCTTTTCACTAATGGTAGCAAGCTTGTCATGTCGGAAAAACATTAAAAATAACTCATCACACTAGCCATGGTAGCGAGGTCTTGAACTAAATCAAAGGAAGTGTCGAGTTTTTAGTTGGCAAAGGGTTTAAATATCGGCGAGTGGGTGAATGATTTCATCGGCTTCTCTGCTGCAGATCTCCCTTTAAAATATTTAGGGGTGCGATTAACTAAAGGAAGGAGAAAACGAGTCCATTATGATGAAGTAGTACGAGAAGATCACAACGACCTTAAGCTGTTGGACAACTACCTTTTTGTCTAATGGTGGTAGGTTAAATTTACTGAAGAGCATATTATCAACATTTCCTCTCTATAATTTACAAATGGTTAGAATGAAAAAGAGTACTCAGAAAATGATTGAAACCATTTTTAATAAATTTCTATGGGAAGGCCAGACTAAACAATACCATTGGGTAGTATGGAACAAAGTTTGTAAACCAATAAAGGTCAGGGGATTGGGCATAAGGAGCTTCCAACGAGATGAGCCACCTTTTTATCGTTAACGGTGGATCAAATTCGAAGGCAAGATACCATGTGGGATAAATTTTTAAAAGACAAGTATTGCTTGGAAGTCACACCCAAATGTTGTTTTGCCAAGGTTGAGGATTCCAAACACTCGGAAAAATTTGCTTGAAGGTTAGAGAAATAGCTAACCGAGTACTTAGGCGGGAGGTTGGCGAGGGGATGTGAATTTCTATTATGATAACTTGGATTGGTGATGGTACTTTAAACTTCATCTGCTGAGTTTAATCATCAACTCACCGTATCCGATTTACAGGTGGATGATCATTAGAATGCCAACATGCTTAGAGATGTTTTGGATGAGGACGAGTGTATGGCAGATTATCCACATTCGATTGATTCAACTAAACCCGACGAGATTCTACTTGAAACGATCTAATAAGCACTCCTTCAACGAGCATGATCCACGAGTTCCTTACATGTACGGCCGAATACTAATTGGGGAGAAAAAATGCGGACTAGGCTTATATCTCCCTCAATGTCATACTTCGCTGGAGATTGTTTCATAATTATCTTCCATTAGATGATATCTTGAAGGCTGAAAGGTTTAAGAACTGCATCTAGATGTTGGTTATGCCATTCTCGGGAAGAGTCGGTTTCTCATCTTTTTCTCGAATGCACGGTCACTAAACGAGTATGGAATATAGTGTTACTGTAATTCAAATTAAACCATCTCAATTACAACTGGCTTAACTTGGGTGCTGGGAGGACTGGAAAGATGAGAAAGGGTTTCACATCCCTTTAGTTATCTATTGGTTTGTATGGATGGCCAGGAATCAGGCTAAATATGACAATAAAACTTGTACTATC
>JAKZJZ010000718.1:22500-25000 GCA_022702705.1 Papilionanthe hookeriana x Papilionanthe teres
GGGTCGATTATTGGTCATTTGGTCGAAAATTGATTATTTTGACTAAAATTGAATTTTTGTCGAAAGTTAACACATTGGGTCGATGGGTGGTAATTGGATCACGAATTGACCATTTTGACCAAAGATGACTTTTTGTCGAAAGTTGACTCTCTGGGTCGAGGGTTGGTCATTAGGTCGAGGATGAAGCTATTTTAACCGAAGTTGACTTTTTGGTCGAGAGATTGGCTTCTTGGGTTAATAATTGGTCATTAGGTCGAAAATTGACTCTTTTGACCAAAATTGATTTTTGGTCGAACATTGACCTCTTTGGGTCGATGTGTTGGTCGTTAGGTCGAAAATTGATCATTTTGACCAAAGTTGACTTTTTGGTCGAAAGTTGACTGTTAGGTCGATGGGTTCGTCATTGGGTCGAGGATTGATCATTTTAACCATAGTTGAATTTTTGTTCAAATATTGACTTATTGGGTCTAAAATTGGTTATTAGGTCAAAAATTGATTATTTTGACCAAAATTAAATTTTGTGTCAAAAGTTTACCCATTGGGTCAACGGGGTGGTCATTGGGTCAGAAATTGACCATTTTGACCAAAGTTGACATTTTGGTCAATAGTTGACCTATATTGTGAATGAGTTGGTAATTGGGTCAAGATTTGACCAATTTGACTGAAGAAAACTTTTTGGTCAAAATTTGATATATTGGGTCAACGGGTAGGTCTTTGGTTCAAAAATTGACCATTTTGACCAAAGTTGACTTTTTGGTCAGAAGTTGACTTATTGGGTTAATGGGTGGTCATTAGGTCAAAAATTAACTATTTTGACCAAAATTGACTTTTTGGTCAAAAGTTGTCATGTTTGGTCAATGTGTTTGTCATTGGGTGAAGGATTGATTATTTTGAAAAAAATTAACATTTTGGTCAGAAATTGACTTATTTGGTCATTAATTGGTCATTAGGTCAAAAATTGACTATTTTGATCAAGATTGAATTTTTGGTTAAAAGTTAAACCATTGGGTGACGGGGAGGTCATTGGGTCAGAAATTTACCATTTTGACCAAAGTTGACTTTTTGGTCAAAAGTTGACATATTTGGCCTTTGTGTTGGTAATTGGGTCAGAAATTGATCATTTTGACCAAAGATTGCTTTTTGGTCAAAAGTTGACCTATTGGGTCAATGGGTTGGTCATTGGGTCAAAAATAGTCCATTTTGACCAAAGTTGACTTTTTGGTCAAAAGTTGACCTATTGGGTCAATGGGTGGTCATTTTGTCAAAAGTTGACTATTTTTACCAAAATTGGCTTTTTGGTCAAAATTTGACCTATTGGGTCTATGGGTTTGTCATTTGATCAAGGATTGACCATTTTGACTAAAGTTGATTATTTGGTCGAGAATTGACTTATTAGATCGATAATTGGTCATTAATTCAATTTTTTTATTTTGGCCGAAATTGACTTTTTGGTCGAATGTTGACTTATTAGACTGATGGGTTGGTCGTTCAGGTCGAGGATTGATCATTTTGACTAAAGTTGACTTTTTGGTCGAAAAGATTTCTATTAGGTCGATGGGTCGGGCATTAGGTCGAAGATTAACCATCCGACCAAAGTTGACTTTTTGGATCGAGATTGGTTTCTTGGGTAAAAAATTGGCCATTAGGTCAAAAATTGACTATTTTATTCAAAATTGACTTTTTGGTCAAAGTTGACATATTGGGTCAATGGGTTGGTCATTGGGTTAAGGATTGATAATTTTGACCAAAGTTGTCTTTTGGTCAAAATTTGACATATTTAGGTAAATGATGCGGACAGTAGATCAAAAATTTGACATATTAGGCAATGGGTTTGTCATTGGGTCAATTATTGACCATTTTGTCCAAAGTTGACTTTTTGGTTAGAGATTGTCTTAATGGGTCAATAATTGGTCAATAATTCAAAAAATTGAATGTTTTGGTCATTAGGTCAAAAATTAATTATTTTGACCAAAATTAAGTTTTTGGTCAAAAGTTGAGCTACTAGGTCAACGGAGAGGTCATTATGTCACAAGTTGACCATTTTGACTAAAATTAACTTTTTTGGTCAAAAGTTGATCTATTTTGGTCAAAAGTTGACTTATTGGTCAAAACTTGACTTATCATTTGACCAAAGTTGACTTTTTGGTCAAAAGTTGACTTATTGGGTCAATTGGTGGTCATTCAGTCAAAAATTGACTATTTTGACCTAAATTGACTATTTGGTCAAAAGTTGACCTATTTGGTCAATGGGTTTGTCATTGGGTTAAGGATTGAATATTTTGACCAAAGTTGACATTTTGGTCAGAGATTAACTTATTGAGTGAAAAATTGGTGATTAGATAAAAAATTAACTATTTCGACCAAAATTTACTTTTTGGTCCAAAATCGACATATTGGCCAATGGGTTGGTCTTTGGGTCAATGGGGTGGTCATTGGGTCAGAAATTGACCATTTTGACCAAACATTACTTTTTGGTCAAAAGTTGACCTATTTTGACCAA
>JAKZJZ010000718.1:32500-35000 GCA_022702705.1 Papilionanthe hookeriana x Papilionanthe teres
TTTGGGTCAATGAGGTGGTTAAAATTTTATTTTAAATATTTTAGATATAGTCAATTTTGGTCAAAATAGTCATTCGGTTAAGGATTGACAATTTTGACCAAAGTTGTCTTTTGGTCAAAATTTGACCTATTTAGGTCAATGAGGCGGTCAGTAGTTCAAAAATTGAAAATTTTGAGCAAAATTGACTTTTTGGTCAAAAGTTGACCTATTGGGCTCAATAAGTTGGTCATTAGGTTGAGGATTAACTGTTTTGGCCAAAGTTGACTTTTTAGTCAAAAGTTAACAAATTAGGTCAATGGGTTGGTCATTGGATGAAGGATTGACCATTTTCACCAAAGTTGACATTTAGGTCATTGTGTCAGAAATTGACCCTTTTGACCCAATTTGACTCTTTGGTCAAAAGTTGACCTTTTGGGTCAACGAGTGGTCATTAGGTCAAAAATTGCCAATTTTGACCAAAATTGGCTTTTTTGTTCAAAAGTTGACCTATTGGGTCGATAATTGGCAATTATGTAAAAAATTTACTATTTTGACCAAAATTAACTTTTGGGACAAAAGTCGATCTATTTTGTCGGTGGGTTGGTTATTGGGTCAAGGATTTACCATTTTGACCAAAGTTATCTTTTTGTTCAAAGGCTGACATATTGGGTCAATGGGTTTGTCATTGAGTCAAGGATTGATAATTATGACCAAAGTTCACTTTTTGGTCAGAGATTTACTTATTGGGTCAATAATTGGTCATTATGTCAAAAATTATCTATTTTGACCTAAAATGTTGACTTTTCAATCAAAATTTGACCAATTTAGTCAATGTATTGATCATTGGGTCAAAAAATTGACCATTTTGACCAAAGTTAACTTTTTGGTCAAAAGTTGACCTATTTGGTCAATAGGTGGTCATTAGGTCAAAAATTAACTATTTTGACCAAAATTGAATTTTTGGTCGAAATTTAACTTATTAGGCGATGGGTTTATCGTTAGGTCGATCATTGATCAATTTTGTCAAAGTTGACTTTTTGGTAAGAGATTGACTTATTGAGTCGATAATTGGTCATTAATTCAAAAAATTGACTATTTTGGTCATTAGGTCAAAAATTAATTATTTTGACCAAAATTAAATTTTTGGTCAAAAGTTGAGCCATTGGGTCAACGGAGAAGTCATTATGTCAGAAATTGACCATTTTGACTAAAATTAACTTTTTGGTCAAAAGTTCACCTATTTTGATCAAAAGTTGACTTATTGGTCAAAAGTTGACTTATCATTTGACCAAAGTTGACTTTTTGGTCAAAAGTTGACTTATTGGGTCAATTGGTGGTCATTTAGTCAAAAATTAACTATTTTGACCTAAATTGACTATTTGGTCAAAAGTTGACCTATTGGGTCAATGGGTTTGTTATTGGGTTATGGATTGAATATTTTGACCAAAGTTGATTTTTTGGTCAGAGATTAACTTATTGAGTGAATAATTGGTCATTAGATCAAAAATTAACTATTTTGACCAAAATTTACTTTTTTGTCAAATACCGAGCTATTGGATCGATGGGTTGGTCTTTGGGTCGATGGGGTGGTCATTGGGTCGAAATTGGCCATTTTGTCCAAACATTACTTTTTGGTCGAAAGTTGACCTATTTTGACCAAAATTGAATTTTTACACAAAAGTTAACCTATTGGGTCAACGACGCGGTCATTGGGTCAGATATTGACTATTTTGACCAAAGTTGACTTTTCGTCAAAAGTTGAACTATTTGGTCAATGAGTTGGTAATTGGATCAGGAATTGACCATTTTGATCAAAGATGACTTTTTGGTCAAAAGTAGACCTATTGGGTCAATGGGTTGGTCATTGGGTTAAAAATTGACCATTTTAACCAAAGTTGAGTTTTAGGTCAAAAGTTGACCTATTTGGTCAAAGAGTTGGTAATTGGGTCAAAACATAACCATTTTGACCGAAGATGACTTTTTGGTCAAAAAGTTGATCTATTGAGTCTGTGGGTTAGTCATTGTGTCAAAAATTGACCATTTTGACCAAAGTTGACTTTTTGTTCAAAATTTGACCTATTGGGTCAAAGGGTGGTCATTAGGTCAAAAAATGACTATTTTGACCAAAATTGACTTTTTAGTAAAAAGTTGACCTATTGTTTAATGAGTTGCTCATTGGGTCAAGGATTGACCATTTTGACCAAAGTTGACTTTTTTTTCAGAGATTGACTATTGGGTCAATAATTGGTCATTAATTCAAAAATAGACTATTTTGACCAATATTGACTTTTTGGTCAAAAGGTGACCTATTGTGCAATCGGTTTGGGCATTAGGTCAGGGATTTATCATTTATATTTAATAGTTAAGTAAATTATAAATAAATATATATATTTAGGTATATATATATATATATATATATATATATATATATATATATATATATATATATATATATATATATATTTTCATATATATATATATATATATATATATATATAATATTTTTTATTTTAAATGTTTT
>JAKZJZ010000718.1:37500-39719 GCA_022702705.1 Papilionanthe hookeriana x Papilionanthe teres
TACTTTAAGTATAGTATATTATTTATAAATATAATTTAATTATAACAATTTTTAATAGTTAACAAAATTATAAAAAACTATATATATATATATATATATATATATTGATTTATATATATATAAATATATTTTATATTATTTTTTAATTTTAAATATTTTAAGTATTGTATATTATTTATAAAAATAATTTAATTATAAAAATATTTAATGGTTAAATAAATTATAATTAAATAAATATATACATATATATATAATAATTTTTTTATTTTATATATTTTAAGTATAGTTTATTATTTATAAATATAATTTAATTATAAAAATATTTAATAGTTAAGTAAATTATAAATAAAAATAAAAATATATGTATATATAAATAAATAAATAAATATATATATATATATATATATATATATATATATATATATATAATATTATTTTTATTTTAAATGTTTTAAGTATAGTATATTATTTATAAATATAATTTAATTATAAAAATATTTAATAATTAAATAAATTATAAATAAAAATATTGGGTCAATGGTTTTGTTATTGGGTTAAGGATTGACCATTTTGACCAAAGTTCACTTTTTGGTTAGAGATTAACTTATTGGGTCAATAATTGGTCATTAATTCAAAATTGATTATTTTGACCAAAATTAGCTTTTTGGTCGAAAGTTGACTATTAGGTCGATGGGTTTGTCATTAGATCGATGATTGACCATTTTGACCAAAGTTAACGTTTTGGTCGGAGATTGACTTATTGGGTCATTAATTCGAAAATTGTTTATTATGACCGAAATTGACTTTTTGGTCGAATGTTGACCTATTAGGCCGATGGGTTGGTCATTGGGTCGAGGATTGACCATTTTGACCAAAGTTGACTTTTTGGTCAAAAGATGACCTATTGGTTCGATGGGTTGGGCATTAGGTCGAAGATTAACTATTTCGACCAAAGTTGACTTTTTGGTCGGAGATTGGTTTCTTGGGTCGAAAATTGGTCATTAAGTCGAAAATTGTTCATTTTAATCAAAATTAACTTTTTTGTCTAAAGTTGACATATTGGGTCAATGAGTTGCTCATTGGGTTAAGGATTGAGTATTTTTACCAAAGTTGTCTTTAGGTCAAAATTTGACCTATTTTGGTCAATGAGGCGGTTAGTAGGTCAAAAATTGACAGTACTGAGCAAAATTGACTCATTGGGTCAAGGATTAATCGTTTGGCCAAAGTTGACTTTTTAGTCAAAAGTTAACAAATTGGGTCAATTGGTTGGTCATTGGATGAAGGATTGAACATTTTCACCAAAGTTGACATTTAGGTCATTGTGTTAGAAATTGACCATTTTGACCAAATTTGACTTTTTGTCCTTTTGGGTCAATGAGGTGGTCATTAGGTCAAAAATTGACAATTTTAACAAAAATTTAATTTTTTGTTCAAAAGTTGACCTAATGGGTCAATAATTTATAATTATATCAAAAATTTACTATTTTGACCAAAATTGACTTTTTGGTCAAAAGTCGATCTATTGGGTCAGATGGGTTGGTTATTGGGTCGAGGATTGACAATTATGACCAAAGTTGACTTTTTTGGTCGAAGATTTACTTATTGGGTTTATAATTGGTCATTAGGTAAAAAATTATCTATTTTGACCAAAAAGTTAATTTTTTCGTCAAAATTTGACCAATTTGGCCAGTGGGTTTGTCATTGGGTTAAAAATTGACCATTTTGACCAAAGTTAACTTTTTGGTCAAAGCATGACCTATTTGGTTAATGGGCGGTAATTAGGTCGAAATTTGATTTTTTTGTCAAAATTGACTTTTTGGTCAAAAGTTAACATATTGGGTCAATGCGTTAGTTATTGGGTCAAGGTTTGACCATTTTGACCAAAGTTGACTTTTTGGTCAAAAGTTAACCTATTGGGTAAATGGGTTGGTCATTGGGTTGGAAATTGACCATTTTAAGCTGAAGTTGACTTTTTAGTCGAAAGTTCACCTATTGAGTCAATGGGTTTGTCATTGGGTCAAAGATTGACCATTTTGACTAAGGTTGACTTTTTGGTTAGAGATTGGTTTACTGGGTCAATTATTGGTCATTTGGTCAAAAATTGACTATTTTGACCAAAATTGAATTTTTTTGTCAAAAGTTAACCCATTGGGTCAATGGGGTGGTCATTGGATCAGGAATTGACCATTTTGACCAAAGATGACTTTTTGTCGAAAGTT
>JAKZJZ010000719.1:0-39678 GCA_022702705.1 Papilionanthe hookeriana x Papilionanthe teres
CCGGACAAAAACCTAGCCTAACCCTACTTCCTTCCCTTTCCACCAAGGCTTAACCCATCTACCTTCTTTTCTCTTCCTCTCTTCCTCTCTAGGCAAGAAACATGCATAAATATACACATGGTCACACCCCCTCTCATTTCTCCCTCTCAATTGGCCGAAACCGTGATCTTAACATCACTTTATTTTCCATTTCCATTAATGCATGTGTTTCATATGGTTTTCTTATGTAAAGTTATCTAGCAAGAATTTTATTTAGGTGAACTTATGTGTGGTTTATTACATGTAATTTTCTCTAAATTTAGCATACTTTTATGTATAATTTATTCCATGTAAATCTTCCTAAATTTGGCATATTTTTACGTGTAGTTTATTCCATGTAAATGTCTTTAAATTTGCATGCTTTTATATGTTTTTATTCCACGTTAATCTTCCTAAAATTTGATATTTTTCCTTATGTCTAGTTTATTTCATGAAATTCTCCCTAAGTTTGGCATGTTTTACCTGATGTAATTTTCTCTATGTCGGGCATGCTTATTATGTGGTATAAACTACACATAAATGATTTCTAATTCCAAATTTAAAACATTTCAAATTTCAATTGCTGACGATCGAGCTCCTAAGTGCTAGTCACCTCCCGAGTGACAGATTTCAACCATTTTTTACACTTATGGACTCTTGATGCGCTAATATGGCAGGTTGGATGATGATGCTCTTTGGAGATGAGAATAGAGGAGGACAAAACCTCTTTTAGTCTCACATTATAAGCATCTTAGGGATCTAATGGGGGCACTCTGGTCATGTCAGACTATGCTGGTTTAAACGAGGAATGCCTCTTTTTTCCTTAATATCTCTCGACTGGATATCACCGTGGGCATCAACAGGAGAGCTCTTGTAGCTTCTTAGTGAAGGAGCTTAGAGACCCGTAGGGAGGGCATTTGGCGGGGGTTTTTGGGAGAGCAAGAGAAGGACTTCACCGTCGTCAAGAGGAGAAAGTCTAAGGGAGCTCACCTCCCTCATTTCTTCTCCTCCTTGAATGCCTTCTTCCTCATCTTCTTCTTCTTTCTCCATCTCATTTCTTGAGTGTGTAAGGAGGTTTTATTGTGTAATAGATTGAAAAAAAGGAATCTACTCTCCTACACAAAAGGAGAGCGTCAATCAAGCTCAGAGAAGGCTCACTGGAGGTTTGTCGGAACACTTTCGCTGGCTTCTCTCCTACTGTTAGGAGAGCACCATCTTAACTTCATTGAACATCAAGAAATCATCGTGACTGTATAACCTTCAAGTCCTTCAACTTGTCCATCTTACGTAACCTTAGGGTAATTTGTGATAGGTATGTGGGTTCGATCGCTCACATGTGATGAGTGTGCTGGTCAAAATTAGTCTGCGCGGCTACATGCCTTTATGATGGACCGTTGTTTTCCTAAAAAGGGCCTTAGGGTATGATATACGTGTGTCGCTGATCCACTTAAAAAGTACCTATTTTTATGCCTTATTTATGATTTAATTTTTAAGGATATTATGCTTTAATTAAAGGTATTTTTATGTTTTTGGATACAGGTGATGAAAAAAAGAGTTCAAGAAGGAAAAAGGAGCAAAAAGAGCAAAAATGGAGCTAAAAAGAAAATTTGCCAAAATTATAGGTCTGGCGCTTAGGCGCCAGAATCCGGTGCCTAAGCGCCAGTTCAATACTGAAGCAGATATGATTTTTGACAACTTTGGGCAGTTATTTTGACGGTGTTAAGCGGTTATCAGACCTTCTAGAAGACTGGAAGTTACTCCTGATACATAAGACATGTGATACAATGCATCTAGACAAAAGAAAACGGTTTTAATCGCGAAGAGGTGTGATCCAAAGTGAAGAGGTGTGAAGACCTGGTCACGGAGTCCGGCGCCTAGGCTTCATAATTACTTTCTAGAAGATTCATTGAATTTGGACGAATTTTACAGAGGTGCCTTAAGCAACCCCTGGTCATTTTAGAAGCTCTATAAATAGGAGACATTTCTATAGAGAACGGACCCCTCCTTTAGTTCTCCAGCATCCGGAGATAGTTTTAGAGATCCACCATATATTCTTCTTAAGTATTTAGTGAGTTTATTTTAGTTATTTTGAGTTTTACTACTCAATTCCTTGAGTAGTAAGTGAGAGTTTGTAAGTGTTGGTGCTATTGAAGTCTTGTGCTTTGCATTGGAGTTAGTAGAAGCCAAAGGATCACTTGAAGGAACATTCCAGATAAGTATTTGTAACTTGATTCAAAGTTTTATAAATATGTTTTGTTGTGTGAATTCAATGTGTTATGAGTAGTTACTTTTCTTTCTCCTTTCAACCATGAAAAGATAATAAGATAACTTAATTTTAAAAATTATTGTGATGATATTCATACCTGATCTTAATTTACTTTTTAAACTAGAAATTTAAATTGTTAAAACCTGTTGCAGAATTCTGAGACCTATCACATGAATCCTTGGGTAATCGAAGGCCATGTGCGGGTTCTTCAAAATGAAGTGCAAATAAATAGAAAAATATTATTTATTGGGCGTAGAATTAATTAGTTTTTAGAGTGACGGACTAAATTCTAATAATTTGGTTTATAGAAAGGGAACGGGTCACTAGTAAGGCCGACCATAGCCAACCTTGGACATCTAGAAGTGTGAGCCTATATTAACCCATTCTACTAATAATACATCCTAAACCAATCTATAGATTAGTCAATATTCTTTATACTATCGAGCGAAGGTAAAGAATATGATTGCTTCTATTTGGCGCAATACCATAATTTTAAGTTCTCCGCGAATGATATTTTTTCTCAAAAATCTTGGATTAGTTAAAAAGGAGAAAGTTATTTTATTTATAGTTGCATTAACCTTTACTTTATTGCTGCTTTACTTACATCTAGTAGAAATTTCATTATACTTAAAATCTGAATTTTAAAAAGAAATAAAATAATATAATTTCTTTTTATTTGAAAATCTATTAATTTCTTAAAATTAAACTTCCTTGTGGGATCGATAACCGGGACTTCAATAGAGCTCTGTATTACTTGAAACGATACTGTTGACCTCATTTTTGATGAGGTCTTCTCTTCTCTCTATAGTACTTAGGATTTAGCCTTAGGCTTTTCCTTTGACTATCTTAGAGGATTAGAATTGGGACCTACCACTTAGAAATTCAAACCACTTCTTAACTCCCTGCAAACTCCACATACTTGACTATAGACCCCTAATCACCTAGAGGGTTGAAATCAAATGTGGAAGTTTAAAGGATGAGTTCATATAGGACTCTTTGGCCTTAGGACTACCACTAGGTGGCACAGTGCGGTGAAGGGCTGACTTACACACACACTACACTTATACACTACACTTTCACACACCTCCTAAAACCACACCCATACCCAACTTGACCTCCTTACTCATGTAGGTGATTCACATGGATGGTCCTTAACCCCTAAGCCCTTGGCTAAGAGGGTTAGGAACAACATAGTGGATGCCTCAAATGAGTCCCTTCATGGCTCATGTGGGCTTGATATGGCTTCATGGCTCAACCAAAATGATTTCATTCCACTTACATTCACCCAATCTTCAATTTTCCAAATTTTCAATTTTCCAAATTTTCAATTTTTGACCCCCGGGACCCTACACCGCTAGCTTTACCCAAAGCCTCGAAATCACCCAAATTTTTCAAAAATCCCAAATCACCCAAAATTCCCCAAAATTAACCTTGAACATTTCCACATCACTCAAATTGACCATCCATAGCCAAAAATATCAAAAATTCCAAAAATACCTCCCAATACCCTCCAAATACCCAAAATACCCCTCTTGACCCAAAAATCCAAAAATTCAGAAACTTCCCAGAAAATTCCAGAAAATCCCAAATATTTCCAATTTCATTTTGTTCTACTACACCATGGGCTAATTTTGTCAATTTACCCTACTTTTGTCAAAACCCCCAATTTGACCCATTTTAACCCTAAGTGAACCCAATGTCAAGCCAAACCTACCCAATTGACCCAAATTCTGGTCCAATTCAATTCTAAACTTCAATTAAACATTCCCAACACCAATCTAGACCAAATCCAAGTCCAATTTGATTGACATTTGAACCCAATTTCACTTTTGGCTTTAAAGCCCAATTTGGACCCATGACCCAAACCTAATCCAAACTAACCCAATTCAACTCCAATTAACCCCAAATCTTTTCTAAACCTTCCCTAACATCCCCACAAACAAAACACTAACATTATTTGCCCAAAATTTGGACCCAAACCCCACTCAAATTCAACCCAAAGCTAAAAGGCCCAATTTTGACCTAAACCCAAACCTAACCCAAATAAGCCCAAAACCCAAAATCAAAACCTAACCAAAGCCAAAACCTCTTTCAAACACTCCCATAAACACTTTTCAACATTAATTTTACATTAATTTCAACCCTAGCCCAAAATTGGTCCAAGTTAGCCCAATTTGGCCCACTTTGGCCCCTTTACCAAAAAAATCCAAATTCAAACCAATTCTACTCCAAATCACACCAAATTGATTCCAAACCATTCATGAAACATCCCTAAACTAAACCCAAAATTTATTTGGCATGGTTTTTCACAAAATTCTTCATCCAAAAGTCCATTTTGAAATATAAAGGCCCACCTACTGAAGCCTTTTAAAAAGCCCACTTCCACCAAACCCAAAAGCCCAAAAATTCCTCCAAAGCCCACAAGACAATTCCTTCTCATCATCCACTTGATAAAATCATTCCCTAAAGTTTGAAACCTTTGATTAAATCATTCCAAATTAGGCTTTATCCAAATTCCCATCAAAATGCCAAAATTCCTAAAATCCGTTCCAATGAAATTGACTAAGCCATACCCAAGCCCAAATAAAGCCATGAAGCCATCCTTAAGCCCCATGTAAAGCCATGAGAAGTTTGACATGTGACCATCCCATAAATGGCAAGAGGAGGAGCCTCTTTAAGGATTCTCTTAAAGGTGATTAAACCTTTTCATGCTTCCCACTAAACTATGTTTAAACTTAAACATGCTTGGATAGTGACTTCTCCCTACTAATCTAGCCGACTCACCGACCTCCCTCAGCCCAAATTGGAGCTTGGAAAGGTGCACCCAACCCAAACCCATAGGATGACCAAATTGAGCCTAAAAGAGCCCCTTCCACCATTCCATTTTGAATAAAGCTTTCTACACATGGCCACTCTCCATTGCTTGCACCATTGCCGACCCACGACCCTCCCGATGACAACGGTGACTTGACCACGGCCGGCCGACCACCACGGCCACGGAAACCACCGAGCTGAGAGAACCCATGTGAGCCAAAGTTTGGAATTCCACTTACTTGAGCCGCCCCATGCCCGATGGCCATCATGGTCGTTCTTCCCTTGACCTAGCGGCTCATCCCGAAGCCTTAAACCCCCACAGGAGGCCCTCCACCTTCTCCTATTTAAACCTCACCTCCTCTCGGCCATGAGAGGTGCTTGAACCGGACCTTGCGAAACCACCGCCAAACTTGCTCCGGACCACTCTCCATACTTAGAGCGAGTTGATCCTCGGTGACAATTTGCCCTAATCCCCACCAACGAGCCCGATTTCTCGGCTAAAATTCCACCCAAAACCGGGACACTTCTCCACGGTGGATCAATCCTCAAATTGATTGGTCCTACACCTTCACCGAGACCAGGGAAGAAGTCCACCAGCAAAAGCCCCCTCTCCGGGCCACCCATCCGTTCCGGACTCCAAGCTTTGTGATCGGGCTTGGTCGAAATCATACCTAGACAATTCACCGAGCCGAGGGACTTCATCCGGAGCTTGCTTGGACCCAATCGAAGGTGACACAACCCTCAGATTGAAGCCACACTTCACTGAGCAAAGGTATGAGCTAACTCTTTATCCTGAGCTTCTGGAGATTCTCCATTTCAAATGACTTAATTTCAATGCATGATCACTGTATAGATGTATTCGTCTCTTCAAGAAGAATCCATAGAGCACAAGAACACGAAAATCCGTTGAGAAATGAGTGAGTTCTTAGGGTTTTAGTGTGGACGGCTCTCGGGTGAGAATGCTTGGGGAAGATGAACGGATGCCGTTCATTCCATACACGCGCGGACGGACGGCCAGGATCGCGCCGGATGAGAAGACGGAACGATACAGTGGGCCCCTGGAGCGCTGAGTTGGATGGTGGTGCCGAATCAGAAGACGACGCGTGTGCGTTCGGAGCTGCCGAGGATGGCGTGGCGCCGCGTGGATAAGTAGGAAATTAGGGTATTTTTTGATTTATTTAATTCCCTAAACTTCAAAAATGCATAACTTTGTGTAGAAAAATCAGAAAAATAAAATAAAAATTCCCTCTTGCTTAGTGAACAGAGGAGAATAATGTGGAAAAGAAATCATTTAATTTCATTAAGTATTTTATTTTTAATAATTTATTTACTGTCTGCATTGTTTTAATTCTCCATGCATATAGGAAATTCACCATGGTATGAGACCATAGGGCTTTTGAAGCCTCTGAATTTAGGAACATTCCTTGAATTTTCCAAAGTCAGAGGCCATCCCTATGAGAAGTTATTGATTTTTCAAATTCATATTGCTGTTTTGAGTATTTTAATTCCAATAATTAGAATGTTGTGAAATAAATTCTAGAAAAATTTGGTGATGTTTCTTATGACCAGAGGACCCTAGGAAAAATAGGTTTTGAATTAATTCACTTGGAATAACCCTAATTGGCCTAAACACCTAAAATAAGTCCTTAATTAATTAGAGCTAATCATACATCAAATTGACTTGAAATCAATTCTCCACTGACCTTTTGGATCAGAGGAACCCACCATAAAAATTTGAAGTCAATTGGACTTGGTTAGCCCTACTAAATGGGTTGATTAAGCCATTTAGCCAATTTAAAGTTTAAAAATTCATAACTTTCAAAATACTTTTCAAAAATTCACCAAATTGGTTTTGGAGCCTCTCTGATATCAGGGGAATTTAAGAAAAATAAAATTGTAATTTTCTAAAAAGTTGATTTTTTGTATTATTTTAATATTTTAATAATTAAAAAATAATAAAAATCACAAAAATAATAAAATTCACCAAAATGTCACATTTTGAATTTTAATCACTTAGGAATAAACCCCATATTTTTCTTAGGTACTATTTGATGAGATATTAAATTTTAAAGCCCTAAGGTAATTTTAAAATTAAAAAAATGTATTTTTTAGCATTTCCACTAAAATAATTCTAATAAATCAAAGAAAAATCATAAAAATTTTAAAAATTGATTCTCTGATTTCCTTGATATCAGAGAGATTTTTAAAAAAATATAAAATTTATTTTTCAACCTTTATTTTATTTTTAAATTAATTAATACTCCAAAACTCAAAATAATTATAATAAAAAGAATATAATTCAAAAAATCACCAAAATTGGTCCAAGTGGTCCTCTAGTCATTAGGAATGTCCCATAATTTTCTTAAGAACAGAAACTTTCCCTTGGTCATATTATTAATTTTTTCTTGGAAATCTCTATTTTCTACCAAAACTAATTACATAAATAAATTAAATACAGAAAAATCACATTTTCTCCTCTCATGTCTTTATTGACATATGAGTGAAGTCACATAAAAATTTCAAGTTCATTTAAGCTCAATTTAGTGAGTTATGGAATTATTAAGCTTGAAGGGCAAAATGGTAATTAAAATTTTAACCTTTAATTAAAACTTTAGGCTTAATAAAATTAAAGAGTAAAATATCTGATTCTAATATGATTTGGATGATTGAAATTTAAATAATTAAAGAGTAGAAACCTACCAAACAATTTGAAAATAATTGAAATAAACCTTAATTAAATAATTGATTAAATTTGGAAGAATAATAAAATTGGAATTATTAAAATATGGATATTATTAGGAAGAGATTTGTTCTTTAATTTAAGAATCCCTAAATTAATCATCTCAATAATATTTAATTCCTAATTAAAATGATAATCCAAATTTAAGATTTAAAATGCTAAAAGACTTAATCATTAAATTAAATTAAAGTTAAATTATTTAAATTAAACCCTTTTAAAATTTCAATTAAATTAAAATTAAAATTAAATTAAATTAGAATTTAAATTAAATTGAATTAAATAAAATTAAATTAAAAGAAATTAAATTAAATTGAATTAAATTAAATTAAATCAAATTAAATCAAATTAAATTAAATTAAATTAAATTAAATTAAATTAAATTAAATTAAATTAAATCAAATTAAATTAAATTAAATCAAATCAAATTAAATTAAATTAAATTAAATTAAATTAAAATTTAATTTAAATTAAATTAAATTAAATTAAAACATATTAAATTAAATCAAATTAAACTAAATTAATTAAATTAAATTAAATTAAAGCATGTCAAATTAAATTAAATTAAATTAAATTAAATTAAATTAAATTAAAATAATAAAATCAAGTTAAAATTAAAATCAAATCAAATTAAATTAAATTAAAATTAAAACTAAACCAAATTAAATTAAATTAAAGTTAAATTAAATTAAAAATAACATCACCTAAGACATAAAGAATTTAAAAATAAATGTAAAGCAACTTAAACATTATTCCAAATTTAAACCCGTTAACTGAAATTAAATCACAAACCATTTGAACATCAATTTGCCCTCGAAAGCTTTTGTTATCATAACTCCTAAACAGAACGTTAAATGAAGTGATACTTCACTCTAGGATATTCAAATGTCCTAGTTCACTGAGTAAGATAACAACAAAACTTAACTAAACCTCGGACGATTACTTCACCTGATTGATTAGATCCATTTGGACTTAAAACAATCCTAGCAGTATTGAAACGATGTTTAAGACTCGTCTTTAGCACTTCCTCAATATGATAGGATGTTTATAAGAACAATTGAATTTAATTGTTCTTTGATGAAGAAAATCGTCCTCAAACCAAAACACAAGAACCTAGACGTCATAGGAAATGACTAGCTATAGGATTAGGAACTTGGTAGGAAACCATAACCCTTCCCTTAGCTATACCTAGGAACTTGCTTAAATATTCAAATTATGTTTTAAGTGCAGCTTGGGATGACGGGAAGACCCTCCAGGTACGCTTTTATTTTATTGCAATTTACCTTATTGCAATTTATTTAATCGCATCACACTTACTTTTCTTGCATGATAAACAACTGTTGCATGAAAACCCACACCTTTAGGGTAGTCTCTAAAACTGAAACCAAAACTAAATTAAAAGTCATTGCAAGATAAAATTCACCGCCACAACATTTCAAAATATAAAACAACTCAAAATTTAATCACAAACAGAACACAAAACTACAATTATAACTAAATTAAAACATCTTGTTGGATGATCGGGAATACCTCGGATGATGTAACCTACGTGTTGCTAACGGGATTTCCACGGTCTAAATAAAAGTGTGGAACTCATTTAGTTGAGTTTAGCAAATTCATACTGGACTAAGTGAATCCGATAAAAATAACGATGCCGGAAGGATGGAACCGTGGGATCTTAACCGGTGTTGTTATAATCAACTTTAAGATTTGTTTTAAATAAAATATAAAAAACACTTGGAAATTAAGATTTTCTCTAAAAAAAAACACTTTTCTCATCTCTTGATTTATGACTTCTGTAACTAAACCTCTGCAACAACAAGGAGCTCGGAGCGGGGTGGGCAACACGACCATCGTCATCAGCAAAACTTGAATCTACATCAGCTAAACATTCCTAGAATTAAATAACCAAGCCATAGGACTTCGAGGTAGTTTTCCTAGTGCAACATAAATCCTTAACCTTTTGTTAGGAATTTGCATTGCAAATTAAGCCCTAACCGGTTTTAGGATTCCGAGGTAGTCGTCCGATACGACATAAACCCTCACATCTTCAAGGCTATTTATGTGATTTTATCATACAAATATAAGTCCTAATTAATTAAAATTGACAAGATCAAAACATTAAATAAATATTAGGACTTTCCTAAATTCAATCCAAACAATAGGATAGTCGGGAAATTGCCGGAGTTCGCTTCGAATCTATGATTTCTCCTACCTTTCTTCCTTTGAATTCCCAAAACAAAATGTTCCAAACTTGATCCACTCCCTATTGAAATTCCAAAATTCAATCCTTGAGAGCAGAATTACTGATTATTATCGAGAGTTTTCTTATGTTATTCCCGTCACTTAAGATGTAATTAACTATAGGGGCTTGCCCTTATAAGGAATTTTAAGAACCTGAGTAATATAAACCCCGTTTAATGCTTTCATATTAAGTAGGGAATTTGTCGGCTTATAAAATTGGTTCGCAGACCAAACGGATGTCACAAATCTTCTAGTTTATTTAATCGAGCCCCATCACCAAACAGTGTGTCTATTCTTCGAGATAGATACACAGTTTGTGATGCGGTGCTCGTTTATATAAACTATTCGGGATGTGAGATCAGTTTGATTCCATATCTTAAAATTTTCAAATTTAAAATTATTTTCAAAATCAAATACTACTTTTCAAATTATTTATTTAAATTAAATTAAAAATTCACCGATAATTTCTGTTTGGCGATCCCTTTTCAAAATAAAATACTCAACCTAAAAATATGTCGACAGATACGTATACTTGCATTTGAAATTGTTACTTTACGAAATCAATATAAATATATAAATCTAAGTTCATAAATTCTTGCATATATGAGAGTCGTTCAGTGGCCACACCACTTGTAGAGCTGAGTGAATCCCTTTTTGTGAACCCTAGACTGAAGTTCTAAAGGCTTGGAGTCACAATCTCTCCTTACTTTGGCATTCCTCAACTTTCCTTGGAGAACTTGGGATATGTGGGTCTTGCAAAGTGAGAAAAGCTTTATAGCAAGCTCATTTTTCAATACCTTAAGGAGTTATGAAATGGGAAAAGCTTTGTAGCTAGCCTGATTTGAGACATCTTGGAGAGGTTATCCTTCGAAAACTCAGAGAGATTAAAGATTGACGACTTTTCAAAGCCTATCTTTTCCTTTCTGCATGGCCTTCGGGTCAGTTTTAAATGGGCTGCATGCATGGTCATAACCCAGTCATATTTAATATAGCCTTCATGCTTGGGATTGTGGTAGATAACTACATCATATTTAAATATCATGAGGAGAAGCCCCTGTGCTTCTCCAACCCAACTGGCTTAGCATACTTTTTTATATAGGTGGTTGTTATTACGCATATGGTGTTAGAAGGCCCTCCGGCCCAGATTGGGGGGGGGTAAGTACTTTTGTTGGAGCATTTCCAGCTTTGTTGCTGAACCTCCCTCTCTCTTCTTTTCCTGCGGCATCCTCGCCACTTCGGCTGCTATAAGTCACACCTCTTGGAGCTTCAGTAGATAATCATAGTAGAGAGTTTAGTTCCTTTGACCATAGGGCTACTGAGGTCTCCTATGGACACAAATCATGGATTGCTAACTGGGGATTTATGGACATGTTGGGTTTACTACTTTCATGAACTGGTAGAATTAGGGTCTTAGTAGCTTGGGGTGATGGGTCCAGGTGCCCTAACCCGGCTACCTCTACCATCTCGAGACTACTCCTCCCTTCCTTTGACTACCCCAATTGAGCCCCATCACTCCTCTTGACTTCATTGGCATCTTCTCAATGCTTTATTATCAATGAGATACCCCCATTTTGGATACGACGATTTGTCCTCCACCTTTATGGCCTGGATGTGTTTTGACATATCAGTATTCCCAGTCAAGATGATTCAGTTATTTCATCGGCTCCGTATGTAAATGATTTTGTTACCCATGTGGGGACTATGAGAGACTCACTCTCCACCCCGTTTCTTAGCAAAAACTTGAAGGCACTAGCATCCCCCTGCGAGATAACCATTCTTTGATAGCCTTATGTTAGGTCACTACAAATGTAAGCAAAACTCCCTTGCATTAAGAGTGTTTGTAGGTTGTGCGACTTTTTTAATTTGCCAAAAATTATGAACTAAGATTTATATATATATATATATATATATATATATATATATATATATATATATATATATATATATATATATTGATTTAGTTTTACTATTGAGTCACACAACTAAACACAAGTATACGTATTGCTCAAGTAATACAGGGCTCTAGTTGAGTCATAGATATCAATCCCACAGGAAGGCAATTAATTTTATGGTATAGCTCATGAATCACTTCTCGATTCACAACACAACTGCAGTAATTAAATTCTTAAAATAGAGACAAACAGTTATTGTTACTAATTCTACCAAAGTATGTTCTAACCTTCTAGCAAGTTAAATTAACACAAGACTAAATTTATAACAAAGTTTAGTTGTAAGAAAGAATCTTCCTCCTCTCCAATTATAATAAGATGGTTTTTGTGGCATCGATCAGTGATGCAAATGTATTGTGCCAAATAGGAGCACTCCTATTCTTTACCCTTTTCCAAGCGCATAAAGAACATTGGTTAATCCTATGTTCAGTTCCCAAATTCGTGGTTAGGCTGGGAGGATACTAGCTCTCACTCCAGAGATCCCACTTCCCTTCCCCTGAAGGCTAACTCTCACTTTAGTTTCCAAACCCTAGGACCAAATTGAGGATTTCATCCTGTCATTCTGAAATCACCAATTTTATGCTCATCAAAGTATATTTCCTTATTTATTTGCACTAAACCCCCATGAACTACGTCACTCATTAATGGACATTGAATGTGACCTTCACTTTTGTTATGGAACTCATAATCTTTTCAGAACATAAGTTTCCCAACAAGTTTTAACAATGTAATTGGCCAAATCAAAAAGTAAATGAAGTACAAAGTGAAAATGTTATCATAATTTATTCATAATAAATCAGCACATTATTTCCATATCACAACATCAACACATCACATGAAAAAGAGGAAGACATAGAAATCTACTGAAGACTCATGAGGAAAAGATGACAAAACATGGATTATATATATAAAAGCAACTTCATACAAACAGAGTAAAGAAAAGACAACTTATCTCAAACTCTTCCCCAAGCGAATCTCAAGGAATTCCTTTGACTCCTCTTCTTTCTTCACAATTACACATAATTCTCTCTTTAGAAAAGTAAGGAAGAAGAAATCTCTCACTTTCCCTCTCCTCATACACTCCTTAGATGAGAACATACAAACCCTAGATTTCTTAAAAAAATGAAAAGACACACTCACTCTTCATTCTCCACACTCTAAACTCTCCCCCTCACTAAATTTGGCTCGAAAATAGTTTAAATCCGAACATAACTGATTTTCTAAGAGTTTCTTCAAGCATCCCTCTAAAATACGGCCAAATACATTGAATCTAGTTTGAATTCGGGATAGGATGCGGTCCGACACAGGATAGGGTGTTGTTCGGCGTTATTTTTTGCCTTTTGGGTCCGAAGTCTCTATAAATTGGTGCGATCCGACGCTGGTGACAGTGTCGTTCAGCGCTAGTTTAATAAAATACACTTTTGCCCCATTTTGCTCCAAATTTGGTCCTTATCGCTTCCTGTTGATCTAAAGGCCTAAAATCATTGTACCTGCATAAAATCATTGAAAATACTTTTCTTTAAAGTGCAATCTCATCAAAAATAGGTATGAAATGAACATTAAAAAGCTATCAAATTTTCAGTGGATCAGTAGGTAGCTCCCAAGATATAATCAAACAAGTAGGATACATTCTATTGGGAGCATTCTCGACTCAAGAAAAGGTACAAACACCTAAATCTCTGGTTATGGGTAGTTTACAAGGGTAATATTTCACAGATATTGTTCCAAAGTGCTTCCGCCTAATCTTGTTTAGCCAGACATGCTTGACTTATCCTCCTAAGGTTTATCGCACGTAGTCTCTTCACATTCTTTCTCTTGTTTGTCATCTTTATCATATGTATGTCTTTTTCGGTTCCTCTCTTCTCCTGATCATTCATGTCATCCGAAAGAGAGATTTATTCAGAAAAGAGAAGTATATGACGATAGAAAAATTGGCGACTCCTTTAAAATAAATAGAGAATAAGAACAAAAACATAATAGTGACTTCATTGGGGATGGGGTTCTCCTCACCATGGGAGTATTGCTTATGTCTTGTGAATTTTAGTATATTTGCAAGATTAGCAACTCCTATGAGAAGGATTTTCCCTCCTCCCATATATGGAGTTGTGTTTGCCTATTCTGCGGGTCCCAACGAGTTTGTTGACTTGCGTAGCCACTGAGAATAGTGCTCTCTCTCCCTCTTAGAGGTTCTTCTTACATTTCTAGTGACCTAGGTTCCTTTTCATTGAATTGTCACTGTTGTGTCTTGTTAGACCTTGGATTTTAGATCCATGCATCATTTGCTATAATTAGCAAATCAATGACATTCCAACAGTTCGGTTGCTGCATCTTCACGTGCATCGATGTCATCGTACTTTGCTTTGATTGAATTTCTTTGACCTTTCTATTTTTGTGAAAATTGTCTCTTTTTTCTTGGCAGACATGACGAGCAAGAAGGTGGTCACCTTTGCCACTACCAGGGGGAACTCTATTTCCTTCTCCTCGAGTGTTTTCTATGCTCCTAAAGGTGTCATAACCTTTGGTTCCTTTGAGAACCTCATTTAGATTACTGTAGGTAATCCCACTTCCATTGAGGCATCTGTTATGCGCCTCC
Organism: Papilionanthe hookeriana x Papilionanthe teres; assembly: GCA_022702705.1. Lineage (NCBI taxonomy): Eukaryota > Viridiplantae > Streptophyta > Magnoliopsida > Asparagales > Orchidaceae > Papilionanthe > Papilionanthe hookeriana x Papilionanthe teres. The sequence goes on from JAKZJZ010000719.1 coordinate 14,622, forward strand.
CCCTCAAAAGGGGAGTCGAGCATATCGAGTTGTCCCTACTGTAGTGGCTCGCGTTGATCCTGACTCTTTTGTAAGGAAGAGGCCAGCGCTCGACAGTAATTTGTTGTATCGGCTCTTGGTCTTTTCTAGGCTGTCAGGTTTTTCTGTCATGTTTTTGTGGCTCTCCCTACCTTCGATGGGTGAGTCTTCTCGTGTCACTCACCACTACTCCGCTCCCTATCGTGAATCTGGAGCCTCTCGTCCTATGTCCCTCTGAGGCTACTCTTACTTCGAGACTGGGTAGCAGGGCTAGGAGGATTAGGAATAGGTTACTATAGACCCTGTGATCCACTAAAAATTTGATAGCTTTTTAATGTTTATCTCTTACCTATTTTTAATGATATTGCACTTTAAAGAAGGGTATTTTTCATGATTTCATGCAGATATAATGATTTAGGCCTTTAGAGTAAAAGGAAAAAAAAAATGTAATTTTGGAGCAAAATGAGGTAAAATGCACTTTTTAACCTGGAGCGCTGGACTGTTGACCTCATTTTTGATGAGGTCTTCCTTTTCTTCTTTTTAGTGCTTAGGATCTAGCCTTAGGCTTTTCCTTTGACTATCTTAGAGGACTAGAATTGGGACCCGCCTTTTAGAAATTCAAACCACTTCTAAACTCCCTGCAAACTCCACAAACTTGACTATAGACCCCTAATCACCTAGAGGGTTGAAATCAAATATGGAAGTTTAAAGGATGAGTTCCTATGGGACTCTTTGGCCTTAGGATCGCCCTACAGGTGGCACTGGTCCGGTGAAGGGGCTGACATACACTACACTTACACACTACATTTCCACACACTTCCTAAAACCACACCCATACCCAACTTGACCTCCCGACTCATGTAGGTGATTCACATGGATGGTCCTTAACCCCTAAGCCGCTTGGCTAAGAGGTTAGGAACAACATAGTGAATGCCTCAAATGAGTCCTTTCATGGCTCATATGGGCTTGAAATGGCTTCATGGCTCAACCAAAATGATTTCACCCCACCCAAATTCACCCGATCTTCAATTTCCCAAATTTTCAATTTTGACCCCCGGGACCCTACACCTACTAAACCTACCCAAAACCTTCGAATTACCCAAATTTTTGCAAAATCTCCAAATTACCTAAAATTTTCCAAAATCAATCCCAAACACCTCCACATCACTCAAATTGATCATCCATACCCAAAAATACCAAAAATTCCAAAAATACCCCCCAATACCCTCCAAATACCCAAAATACCCTTCTTGGCCTAAAAATCCAAAAATTCAGAAAATTCCCAGAAAATTCCAGAAAATCCTAAATATTCCTAATTTCATTTTGTCCAACTACACCATGGGCCAATTTTGTCAATTTACCCTACTTTTGTCAAAACCCCCAAATTGACCCATTTTAACCCGAAAGTGGACCCGATGTCAAACCAAACATACCCAATTGACCCCAATTTTGGTCCAATTCAATTCTAAACTTCAATTCAACATTCCCAATACCAATTTAGACCAAATCCAAGTCCAATTTGATTGACATTTGGATCCAATTTCACTTTGGGCCTTAAAGCCCAAATTTGGACCCATGACCCAAACTTAGCCCAAACTAACCCAATTCAACTCCAATTAACCCCAAATCTTTTCTAAACCTTCCTTAACATCCTCATAAACAAAACACTAACATGATTTGCCCAAGATTTTGACCCAAACCCCACTCAAATTCAACCCCAAAATCAAAAAGCCCAATTTTGACCTAAACCCAAATCTAACCCAAATAGGCCCAAACCTCAAAATTAAAACCCAACCAAAGCCAAAACCTCTTTGAAACATTCCCATAAACATTTCTTGATATTTATTTTACATCAATTTCAACCCTAGCCCAACATTGGCCCAAGTTAGCCCAATTTGACCTACATTGGCCCATTTACCAAATAAACCCAAATTCAACCCAATTCAAACCCAAACCACCTTAAATCTATTTCAAGTTATTCATGAAACATCCCTAAACCAAAACCAACAACTATTTGGCCCAAACCTCTACAAAAATTCCCATCCATGAACACATCCTTAAACTTAAAAGCCCACTTCCCTTAAACCTTCTTAAAAGCCCATTTCCTTCAAAATTCAAAAGCCCAAATCTACCCTAAAGCCCACATGACATCTCCATTTGTCATCCATTTAATTAAATCCATTACCTAAGTCCTAAAGTCACCATCAAATTATTCCAAATCAAGTTTCATACAAATTTCCATCAAAACATCCAAAATTCTTAAAACCCTTTTCATGAAACAAATCGAACCTTTTCCCAAGCCAAATGAAGCCATGAACAAGCCATTCTCGAAGCCACATGAAGCCATGAGGGCTTTGACTTGTCATTAGTCCATTTATGGCAAGAAGAGGGGTTCTTTCTTAAACCTCCTTTAACCCTTTTTACCTTAATCATGTCGCACACTAAACCATGTTTAGCCGCCTCATCATGGATGGAGACTTCACCATTCCTTCTAGGTCGACCTAAATGATTCCTCACTCAAAATCGGAGCTTGGAAGGGTGCACCAAGCCCAAAATGGTGGGTTGACCCAAACCAAGCCAAAGTGAGCCTTCTCCCATTCCATTTAAATCAAACTCCTTTACACATGTCAAACCTCAATCGCCTACACTAAACCTGACCACGACCCACTGACCAAGATGGTGACCATTGCTCGGCCGGCCGGCCACGAGCCGCCGGGAAAACACCATGGCCGAGAGCTCGCATGTGAGCCAACATTGAAATTCTCACTTGCCGAGCTGCCCCATGCCTAGTGGTCACCATGGCTGATCTTCTCCTCACCAGAGCAGTCGATCCCAAGCCCCAACTCTCTCCGAGAGGCCTTCCGCCCTCTCTGACTTTAAACTCCACCCCTCTCGGCCATGAGAGGTGCCGAAACAAAACCTTAGGGAAACTCGCCAAAATCACTCCGGATCACTCTCTACACATAGAGCACCCGATCCCGACTGAATTCCGGCCCGATTCCTTCTGGCGAGCCCGATTTTGAGCTCGAACTTTAGCCCAGAAACCGGGACACTTCTCCGCAGGTGAGCCGATTCCCAAATTGATTGGCTCTACACCTTCACCGGACCGAGGGAAGGTGTCCACGCACCAAAAGCCCCATCTCCGGAGCCACCCGGTTGCTCCGACCTCCAAGCTTTGTGATCGGGCTTGGTCGAAATCATATCCGGACGATTCACTGGACCGGGAGACTTCATGCGGAGCTTGTCGGGACCCGATCGAAGGTGCGACAACTCTCGGATTGAAGCCACACTTCTCCGAGCCAAGGTATGAGCTAACTCTTCATCCCGAGCTTCGAAGATTCTTCATTTCGAATGCCTTAGTTTCGATGCATGTTAGCCGTATAGATGTATTCGTCTCTTGAAGACGAATCCATGAAGCATAAGAACATGAAAATTCATTGAGAATCGAGTGAGATCTTAGGGATTTAGTGTGGACGGCTCTCGGGTGAGAACACTTGGGGACGATGAACGGATGCGCGTCCATTCGATACACGCGCGCACGGACGGCCGGGATTGCGTCGGACCGGGAGACGGTACGAGAACCGCGGGGCCGGCTGGCCGACTCGGGTGGCGGCGTCGAATGGGAGCGCGACGCGTGTGCGTTCGGAGGCTGCAGAGGTTTCGGCTGGCGCCGCGTGGATAAATAGAAAATTAGGGTATTTTCTTATTTATTTAATTCCCTAAACTTCGAAAATCCATATCTTTGTGTAGAAAAATCACAAAAATAAAATAAAAATACCCCCTTGCTCGAGTGAACGAGAGGAGAATAATGTGGAAAGAAATCATTTAATTTCATTAAGTATTTTATTTTTTATGATTTATTTACTCTCTGCATACATTTAATTCTCCATGCATGTATACAATTCACCATGGCATGAGACCATAGGGCTTTTGAAGCCTCTGAACTTGGGAACATTCCCTCGAATTTTCCAAGGTCGGAGGCCATCTCTGTGAAAAGTTATTTATTTTTCAAATGCATGTTGCTTGTTTTGAGTATTTTAATTCCAAAAATTAGCATGTTGTGAAATAAATTCTAGAAATATTTGGTGATGTTCCTTATGACCAGAGAACTCTAGGAAAAATAGGACTTGAGTTAATTCACTCAGATTAACCCTAATTGGCTTAAACACCCAAAATAGGTCTTTAATTAATTAGAGTTAACTAGGTATCAAATTGACTTGAAATCAATTCTCCACTGACCTTTAGGATCAGAGGAATCCACCATAAAAATTTGAGGTCAATTGGACTTGGTTAGCCCCACTAATTGGGTTGATTAAGCCACTTAGCCATTTTAAACTTTAAAAATTCATAACTTTTAAAATACTTTTTAAAAATTCACCAAATTGGTTTTGGAGCCTCTCTGATATCAGGGGAACCTAAGAAAATTAAAATTTCAATTTTCTAAAAAAGTTGATTTTTAATAATATTTTAATATTTTTAATAATTAAAAAATAATAAAAATCACAAAAATAATAAAATTCACCAAAATGTCACATTTTGAATTTTAATCACTTAGGAACAAATCCCACATTTTTCCTAAGTCTATTTAGTGAGATATTAAATTTTAAAGCCCTAGGGTAATTTTAAAATTAAAAAAAATGTATTTTCTAGCATTTTCACTAAAATAATTACAATAAATCATAAAAAAATCAGAAAATTGCAAAATTTGCTTCTCTGGTTTCCTTGATATCAGAGAGATTTTTGAAAAATATAAAATCCATTTTTCAACATTTATTTTATTTTTAAATTAATTAACACTCCAAAACTTAAAATAATTATAATAAAAATAATATAATTCAAAAAATCACCAAAATTGGTCCAAGTGCTTCTCTGGTCATTAGGAATGTCCCCTAATTTTCTTAAGGACAGAAACTTTCTTTTGGTCATGTTATCAAATTTTCCTTGAAAATCTCTATTTTCCACCAAAAATAATTATATAAATAAATTAAATATAGAAAAATCACATTTTCTCCTCTCATGTCTTTATTGACATATGAGTGAAGTCACATAAAAACTTCAAGTTCATTTGAGTTCAATTTAGTGAGTTATGAAATTATTAAGCTTAAGGGGTAAAATGGTAATTAAACTTTTAACCCTTAATTAAAACTTTAGGTTTAATAAAAATTAACAAGTAAAATATTTGATCTTAATCTAATTTGGATGATTGAAATTAAAATAATTAAAGGGTAGAAACCCATTAAATAATTTTAAAATGATTAAACTTTAATTAAATAATGGATTAAATTTGGAAGAATAATAAAATTGGAATCATTAAAATAAGGGATATTTATTAGGAAGAGATTTATTCTTTAATTTAAAAATCCCTAAATTAATCATCTCATTAATATTCAACTCTTAATTAAAATGATAATTCAAATTCAAAATATTAAAAGACTTAATCATTAAACTAAAGTCAAATTATTAAACTCTTTCAAAAATTTCAATTAAAATTAAAAATAAAGTAAATTAAAGATAAATTAAATTAAAATTAAATTAAATTTAATAATTAAATTAAATTAAGACAAATTAAATTAAATTAAATTAAATTAAAATTAAATTAAATTAAATTAAACAATTAAATTAAATTAAATTAAATTAAATTAAAATTAAATTAAATTAAATTAAACAATTAAATTAAATTAAATTAAATAATTAAAATTAAATTAAATTAAATTAAATAATTAAATTAAAGTTAAATCAAATCAAATTAATTAAACACCAAATCAAATTAAATTGAACTATGTTAAACTAAATTAAAACTCAATTAAATTAAGTTAAATTAAATATAACATCACTTAAGACATAAAAGAAATTAAATATAAAACAACTTGAACACTATTCCAAATTTAAACTCTTTAACTTAAACCAAATCATTTGAATACTAACTTACCCTTGAAAGCTTTAGTTATTATAGCTCCTAAATAAAACATTAAATGAAGTGTCACTTCACTCATAGGATATTCGAATGTCCTAGTTCATCTGAAACGAGTTAACAAAACTTGAAATTCTTGGACGATTAATTCATTTGTATAATTAAATTCATTTGAACTTAAAACAATCCCTGGAAATATTGAAAAGATGTTTAAGATTCTTCTTAAGCACTTCCTCGATATGATAGGATATTTATAAGAACAATTGGACTTAATTGTTCTTTGATGAAGAAAATCGTCCTTAAACCTAAACACAAAGAACCTAGACGTCATAGGAAATGACTAGCTATAGGATTAGGAATTTGGTAGAAAACCATAACCTTTCCCTTAGCTTTACCTAGGAACTTGCTTAAATATGCTAATTGTGTTTTAAGTGCGGCTTGGGATGACGGGAAGACCCTCCGGGTACGCTTTTATTTTATTGCGATTTACTTTCTTGCAATTTACTTTCTTACGATTTACTTTATTGCGAATGCATTTTACTTTCCTTGCATGATAAAACAACTGTTGCATGAAAACCCACACCTTTAGGATAGCCCCTAAAGCCGAAACCAAAATTAAGTTAAAAGTCATTGCAAGATAAAATTCACCGCCACAACATTTCAAAATATAAAACAACTCAAAATTTAATCACAAACGTAACACAAAACTACAATTACAACTAAATTAAAACGTCCTGTTGGATGATCGGGAATACCTCGGATGATGTAACCTACGTGTTGCTTAACGGGATTTCCACGGTCTAAATGAAAGTGTGGAACTCATTCGGTTGAGTTTAGCGAATTCATACGAGACTAAGTGAATCCGATAAAAATAATGATGCCGGAAGGATGGAACCGTGGGATCTTAACCGGTGTCGTTATAATCAACTTTAAGATTTGTTTTAAATAAAACATAAAAAACACACGGAAATTAAGATTTTCTCTAAACCAAAACACTTTTCTCAACTCCTGATTTATGGTTTCTAAAACTAAACCTCTGCAACAACGAGGAGCTCGGAGCATGGTGGGCGAGCACGACCATCGTCATCAGCAAAACTCGAGTGCTACTTCAAGAAACTTTCCTAGAATTAAAACAACCAAGCCATAGGACTTCGAGGTAGCTTGCCTAGTGCAACATAAATCCTCAACTCTTCGTTAGGCATTTGCATTGCAAATTAAGCCCTAACCGGTCTTAGGATTCCGAGGTAGTCGTCCTATACGACAATAAACCCTCACATCTTCTGAAGTTATTTGTTCGATTTTATCATACAAATATAAGCCCTAATTAATTGAAATTAGCGAGATTGAAATATCGAATAAACATTAGGACTTTCCTAAATTCAAGCCGAACGATAGGATAGTCGGGAAATTATCGAAGTTCACTTCGAATCGATGATTTCTCCTACCTTTCTTCCTTTGGATTCACAAAACAAAATGTTCCAAAATTTGATCCATTCCCTATTGAAACTCCAAAATTCGATCTTTGAAAACCTTAAACTTTGAAATTCTTGAGAGCGAAATTATTGATTATTATCGAGAGTTTTCTTAGGTGATTCCCGTCACTTAAGATGTAATTAACTATAGGGGCTTGCCCTTATAGGGAATTTTAAAGAACCCGAGTAATATAAACCCTGTTTAATGTTTTCATATTAAGCGAGGGAAACTTGTCGGCTTATAAAATTGGTTCGCGAACCAAACGGATGTCACTAATCTTCTAGTTTATTTAATCAAGCCCCACCATCAAGCGACGGTGTGCTACATCCTTAGGGATAGATACACGGTTTGTGGTGCGGTGCTCGTTTATATAAACTATTTGGGATGTGAGGTCGGTTTAATCTCATATCTTAAAACCTTCAAATTTAAAATTATTTTCAAAATCAAATACTACTTTTCAAATTATTTATTTTAATTAAATTAAAAATTCGTCGACATGATTTACGTTAGGCGACCCTCTTCAAAATAAAACACGACCTAAAAATATGCCGACAGGATTTACGGCGACTCCGTGGGGAAGATTCCTCTCTCCATTATAATCAAATAATTCCGCTTTCAAAATCGGTAGTGTATCCATGTCCCTAATGGATCAAACTACCCTTCTTTCCGTTGGAATACTATGTTCATTTCTATCTTGAACAAGCATAGCCAACATTCTCTCGGATTTAGGAGCCACTTGTTTAGATACCCCTAAACGTGAGAGGTTCCGAGATCCTTTTACCTCATTTCCGAGGTGGGGTGGATCCCGATAGGTGTTAGTTTAGGAGTGATCCTTCGAGTCGGGAAGTCTTGCTTAAGACTTTCTTTTCCTTTCGAATCGATTCCTTACCTTCTCTACACCTTTGAACATTCCGTTCTAAATAAACAAACCCTCTAATAAGTGATTCTTTTAACAAATGATAAATATATGAACAAAGAATGAGTTCGGACTCTTTTCGATTCCTTTCTTTTCGTCCTAAAGAAAAGAAGCATAACTCGGGATCGACAACCAGAATCTACCTCGCAGAGATGGAAGCCCCGAGACCGATTTTCTCCTTCACCGACGGATCTGGACTTCGCCTGTCTATAAGGATGAGCTGCCCGACAATGGGGTCATCCGATTTGGACGAGGGATTTGAAAACACGAACGTCGAGGTCACCGACGTCTCCCTCTTTGCACCGACAAACAAGGTATCCGAAGCCGAGGAACCATCGCTCGAGTTCGACCTTAGGTCGACCCGAGAGTTTCCTCCCCTGCAAAGGGTCCGGACTAGGAGAAGTACTGCTCGTCCGCGGGAGGACACGTTCTCACTACCCCCATCGGTCTAGTTGTTTCGCACCTACCCCGACTTACGCCGAATCAAAGGGGAAAGAAATCCGAAGCTATGGTAAACACCGTTACCAGTGGAGGGTACGGATCTTCCTGTAAGACCTTCGTCTTCGAAATCGGGTCCGGTTCGAAGATTCCGTCGGCGACAAAGACCCAAAGAAGAAATAGAAATAGAAGGATCGCCAGGGAAGCCGTAGCTGCTGAGATTGCCTTCTGGAGGAAATTCCGGAGTTACCGAATATACACCGCTACTCGAATATACACCACTGCCCGACTACATACCACTTTTGGGAGGAAGCGGGTTCCATCCCCTCTCCGCCGCGAGAGGATGAGGAGAATGTTCGCAAGATTGCGCCACATTACCACGGCCCGCATACTACAACGATAGCCGCAAGAAAAGAATCGAACTACGCCGTTTGCTCGACTGCAAACTTTGGTAGAAAAGCTAGCGAAGAAGGAAAATTGCCCCGTGTCGGAAATTCTACGAAGGATAGGGCGGGTGCCAGTCAAATCCCGTCTTGGGCCCCGAGTAGAACCCGCCGTCATGATAGAAAAGCCTAGCAAGAGAATGAAGGCTAGCCCGCCTGTCGTAGTATCAGGGTTACAGATTAGGGAGGATACCACCTTCCGGCATTTGGCCGATGGACCATCCGGTCATAGACCTTCTGGCGCTAGAAGGATGGTGTGGCGTCCCACTACGGGGCGGTTGAGGCCGAAACGACGGCCCAAGAAAGAAAGTCTCGCCGGAATGCTGGAATGCGAAGAAAGTGCTACTTGCGATGAAGGGGACTCATGAAAAAAGGACCCGCGACCATCGCATGACAACCACAAAGATACACAGAAAGCTCCGCTAGAAGATGCCATGGAAAAGTTGAGAACCGACATCCGACGGTTGGCAAAAGAAAGAGAAGAAAAGTTCAGAGACGAGATTGATTCATCGGAATTCATGGACGATGAATATGCGAGAAATCAACATGGTTGAGACACGAGCTTCATCATCTTCTCGAGGTGCTCCTGCGGCACGCGGAAAGAGAGGAGCCGGAGCCGATGAAGAGACGAGCTTCAAGAAAAGGACGACACGATCGCTCGAAATGGCGAAGAGGATGGAAGAGATGGCCGTAGCTCCAGCCACTCTCCAAAGTCAAGTACAACCACATGAGAGACACCCCGGAAGTCATTCACATCGTAGACGGAGGAAAGGAGATTACATCCGTCGATGGGGATGACCAGTGAAAAAGGATACAACACAAAGTATGATCCCCGAAAAGGATATCAAGAACTTGGTAGAACGGCGGAGTGCGAGAAGCCACAGCACAATCGAAGAACGGGACATCTATTCGGACGGGTAGACCTTACCCGGAAGAATTCGACGCTGTCCAATACCCAAAGGGCTTCGTACCACCTCTGTTTAAAACCTTCGACGGACCGGGAACCCCCGAGCGGCATGTTGCACACTTTCGTGCCGGTTGTTGCAATGCCGACGGGAGCGATGCGCTACTCTTCCGACGGTTCGTTAGCGATCCGTCGGGGATCGCCTTCGGCCGGTATGCGGGAGTACCCAACGGATGCAGTAAAGACATTCTCGAGCTAGAGAGCCTCTTCATTAAGCGATTTGTCGGAGCTCGGCACCACATCACTATAGGTGATTTAGTGGTAGAGAAACAAAGGCCGAATGAAACTCTAGTGGATTACATACTTCGATGGAGAAATTTAAGTATGAAGTGTGAACCACAAGCTGCAAGAACAACATGCGATCGGCATCTTGCTTAAAAGCATTCACGGCCCGAAAGCACTTCTCCTCAAGGGATTCACTATTAAGACATTTGAGAAGTTGTTAATCAAGGCCGGAAGATTGCAAGAAGAGGCGAAGCAATTAAGTTTCTGCAGACAAGACGGACAAGCGAAGTCGGTGAAGACTTTCGAAAAGAAATGCTGGGGTCGTTGCGGCGATTGACAAAGGCAAACAACCGATGCAAATACCACCAGAACGGCCGCAACGAACCACAACAAAATTACCAAGCAACCCCGGTCCAGCTATCGATCGTCTCCGCAGGTATGAACAACCGTCTCGTCCGCAACGTACATTGAGGGAGCTTCGAGCGAGAGAATATCCGTTCAAAAATGAAGCAACGATCGAAGATGTTCCGTAGCTTAATAAAAACTCCGGATTTCCAGTGCCGAGCCCAAAAGACCAGAGGAAGTCAACAAGAAAGGTGATCCCGACTTTTGCCCCTACCATCGGATGCTTGGGCACAAGATAGAAGACCGCATTACCTTCAAAAGTTGGCTCAACGACAACCTTCGGAAATGAAATATAACAATCCCGAAGGAGTACATGAAGGAACCCCGAAAGGAGGTTCCGTCAATGTTATCTCAGCCGATCCCGTCACCCCGATAGATCCCTATGCAACCGACGATGGATGGACTACCGCTCAGACGAGATCTTCGAAGAAGATTTTAGACGACATCCGAACCGCTTCGGTGCGAGCTTCGATTCGAGTTCGAGACACTGTTAAGCCGGTACTATCACTTGCGATAGAAGAACCACCTCGACAGGAGACAATCGAAGAGAAGAAGAAAATTGACGAAGAAGAGGTGACCGAGATTCCTAAGGCTAGACTAGGGGCTGCTTATCCTAGGATAGTTGTTTCCGATTCGGGGGAGAAATCCCTCGAACCTCTGATTTTGTATGATTATCTGGCTCACTTCGGTGGGATCATATAATGATAAGGGTGATGGCGTTGGCTACGTTTTGGTCGTTTCTAACGATTGCGTAATTAGCGACAATCCGGGCGTCGATTTCGATACCAACAACAATTCTCAAATCATACAAGATCTCGACGATCAAAATGACGAAGAAGGCATCCATCGAGGAGGCTACGAGAGTTCAACAAGCAACGGATCTATCCGTGAGTTTCGAGGAGCTCCGGTTACGATAGAGTTAGAGCCTTCGATTTGGAAGATAATCCGGAAGAGCCGATCATTCCGATTCGGGAGGAGACACCGACAAACTCAATACTAGATTCGAAGAAATTACGAAGTCAACCTAAGAAGTGGAAAAGTTCTACCTCCGAGAATGGGTCCAAAAGACAAAGGAAAGCGGTGGTTGTTCAGAAGAACCAACCCCGCGGAAGAAATACCCGTTCGAGAAGAAGCGAGACGCAGGAGAACAAAGTGGACTACAACGTGCTTGGCCCATCTTAGGAAACTACCGGCCAAGCCGAGCATTTACGATGCTCTCATCTTATCAAAGGAGATGAGGGAAGCTCGATCGAGGCCTTACTTGATCCAGGAAATTTGCTTAGCTCAAATGGCCGGAGATTCCTTAGATGAGGTTTGCTCGTTAAAGGAACAGCCGAGGTGTTACCTTCACGGACAATGACCTACTTACTTGGGACGGCGGATCACAACCGACCGTTGTACATTTCGATTACAATTGGGAAGTTTACGCTCTCCGGAGTTTTGGTGGATCCGGGAGCATCAATCGATATAATGAGTCTTCGAACACTAGCATACTTGGAAATTGATGCTCGTGAGCTCGAGGCCGACAAAATGTTATTAAGAGGATTCGACCGGAAAGGAGAAAGAGCCCTCGGGTCAATAACGCTACTAATGAAGACCGGTGATTTAGCGAAGACAACCGCAAAATTTCATATAATCGATTCGAAACGTCGTTCAACGCTCTATCGGGCCGACCATGGATACATGAAAACGGGATGGTACCATCATCTCTACACCGAGTGCATCAAGTACTACGATGGAGGGGAACGATGCATCGAAGGCGACTTACAACCATTCTCCGTACATGAGATTGGAATCCATGAAGATGCGACTTATTATGCACCGTCGAAGAAAACAATCTTCTCCAGAGATACCATAACAAATGAAGCAAAGAAAGTTCGAGACAACGAAGAACACCGAAGTTCTAGTCCAACGATCACTCACCACTCCCTTCCGGCGAGATGATGAAGGTTTCTCCACAACTCGCATCCGAGGTCGAGGCCGGGGACGAGGCCGTGGTAGAGACACTAGGACAATTGGACGAAGAAACCAACCATCAATGTTGATTGGGATGATAGTTCCGAAGAAGAAAAAGAAATCAAGCAAGAAGCGACAACAATAAGTCGAAAGAAGCCGCAATACAAGATCTCCCTCGAAGATGAAAAGAACGAAGAATACAAATCAATGTACGAGAAGATTAACCACTACGTACATACTATGACCCTAACTCCGATCCATTCTAATAAGATCGAGGGTATGGAGGTCAAAGAGGTACGTAGTGACGGTGCAAAGCCGATCAAATTCTACCGTGGTGCTTCTTCCTCCAAGACTGAAAATAATGTACAATTCGAAGATGTCACTTCATCAGAATTAATGGAATTACCTTTTGAGTGGTACTCTCCCTGTGTTCGAAATTTAATTCAACGTGGTTTCTTACCTCGACAATGGACAAAAGGCCAATCACAACATTTTGAAAAGTTATGGAATAACTCCGGTCGTCCACCCAATTCGAAGTATGGACTCGGATTCGGCACGGTAGGGTCGGTTGACGATGCTCGAATTTTGTTTGGTTGTCACTTGCAAGTCCGATGAAAGCTGCATGGAAACTACCGACGAACTCGAAGATTTACAGATTGGAGACGCTCCACCGAATTCGAAGAAGAAATTAAATCCACGATAGATGAGTTAATGGAAGTTAACTTAGGTACTAGCGAAGAGCTCAGACCTACCTTTGTTAGCTCCTTACTCAACAAAGAAGACTCCGGAGAAATAATCAAGTTATTAATGGAATTTAAAGACTGTTTTGCTTGGAGCTACGATGAAATGCCGAGATTAGCCCCGGAGGTTGCGGTCCATAAGTTAGGAGTGGATCCTACTCGTTCCGGTCGGACGAGGTCCCGAAGAATGCGTCTGGAAATCGAACAACAAGTCATAGCCGAAGTTAAAAAGCTAATAGACGCTAAATTTGTCCGTGAAGAACAATACCCGACTTGGCTAGCCAACGTGGTGCCGATCGAAAGAAGAATGGTCGGATCGGAATTTGTGTGGACTTCGGAGATTTAAACAAGCATGTCCAAAAGATGAATTCCTCTACCAATTCAGAGCGATGATCGATATTGCTTCGACACATGAAATATTCTCATTCATGGATGGATCTTCGGGATACAACCGGATAAAAATGGCTCCGGAAGATGAAAAGCTTACGACAGTTCGAACGCCGATCGGAGTATTTTGCTACACGGTGATGCCATTCGGATTGAAGAACGCAGGAGCAACTTACCAAAGAGCAATGACAAGAATTTTTGATGATCTCATCCACAATCAAGTCGAGTGTTACGTGGACGATGTCGTCATCAAAAGCAAAGTAAAGGAAAACCACCTGTATGATTTGAGAATTGTTTTCGAACGATTAAGACAATTTAACCTTAAGATGAATCCCTTAAAATGCGCCTTCGGCGTCACCTCCGGAAATTATTAGGATTCGTTGTCCGACATCGTGGAATTGAAATCGATCCGGAGAAGGTTAAAGCTATCTTAGAAATGCCGCCTCCCAAAACCTTAAAACAACTACGATCTTTTCAAGGAAGGCGGCATATCTTCGACGCTTTATCTCGAACTCGTCGGGTAGGTGTCGACCTTTCTCGGCACTAGTTAAAAAGGACGCCAAATTTATTTGGGAAGAGAAATGCCGGAAGGCCTTCGAAGACATTAAACAATATTTAATGACACCTCCTGTCTTAGCGACCTCGGTCTCGGGTAGACCGCTGATACTTTACACCGCGGCTTTAGACGACTCTCTCGGAGCCACAGTTAGCCGGTGTCGATGATGAGGGTAAAGAAAATGCTCTTTACTACTTAAGCCGTCGTTTACTCCGACGGAAGTAAGGTATCCCGCAATTGAAAAGCATTGTTTGGCCACGATCTTCGCCGCTCAAAAGCTCGGAGCACTACATGCTTTCTCATAAGGTCAACTTGATTTCGAAGTTTAATCCATTGCAATACTTGATGACTCGTCCAACACTTTCCGGCGGACTTGCCGGATGGTCGATGATATTATTGCAATTCGATATAACTTTCGTGCCTCTGCGTCGCAGTAAAGGGACAAGTCTTAGCGGACTTCCTCGCGAGCACACCCTTTGCGGCCGAATCTCCTCTCGATGACGATCCGCCGGATGAACAAATAATGAGCCTAGAAGACCACGATGATCGACGTTGGGAATTGTATTTCGACGGAGCATCTTCGACACACAAAGACGAAGAATCGCAAGTGATAGTGCCCGTAAGGCGGGAATCGGGCTAATCTTTATAACACCGGAGCGGGGGATGTTAAGATACTCCTACCACTTGACGAACCGTGTACGAACAACGAAGCGGAATACGAGGCCCTCATAACGGGACCGGAATTAACTATTCAAATGGGGATAACGGACATCAACATCTACGGGGATTCACGGTTAATCATTCAACGGATCGCCGGACGATACGAGATTCTAAAACCAAGACTCGAACAATACTTCCGGTATGCCATACAACTGTTGGAACAGATTCCGAATGTGACGATCTACGAAATTCCTAGAAAAGAGAATGCTTTAGCGAGATGCTTTAGCCGTCTCGCAAAAGAATTTGCTGTTTGCAAGATGAATCGATGGAAGTGTCGGTTCACGGACGTCGGGTCCTATCACGACTTGACATAGACATGATACACAAATCGAAGAAGGAAAAGAATCGGTTACGGCGGTGACGAAAAACACGGAAGATTGGCGACGGCCATTGATGAACTACACGCAAACAAGAAAGCTACCGGACGATAGGTCGGCGGCCCATCGGATCAAGAAAAGAACTCCGTCTTACGCATTAATAAACAACACATTATACGGAAGGTCTTTTGATCGAATGTGGCTAAGGTGCCTAAGCGGGTCCGAGGCCCGTGAAATTGTTAAAGAAGTGCATTCGGGACTGCGTGGCGCTCACCGATCGGGTCCAAAATGAAGATGAAAATTAAAAGACTAGGGTACTACTGGCCCTCGATGATGACCGATCGCATGAAAATCGCCAAGAGCTGTCACCAATGCCGAGTACGCGGAGTGGTTCTACACCGACCTCCAAATGTGCTGCACCCGACAATTGCGTCGTGGCCATTTGAATGTTGGGGCACGGATATAGTGGGTCCGATAGAACCACCATCTTCGAAAGGACATCGTTTCATTCTTGCGGCTACGGATTACTTTTCCAGTGGGCGAAGCAGTTCCACTTGAGAAGTGAAAGCACACCACGTGCTTGCAGCTTTTCAAGAACCAAGTTGTCTACCGTTTCGGAGTGCCGCGCGAGATCATCTCGGATAATGGGTCGGCATTCGAAGCACACAAATCAACAATTTTGTCGGGAGACACGGAATCGGCCGGCGATACTCGACAATTTACTACCCGAGAGCAAACGGCCTCGGCGAGGCTTTTAATAAAACTCTCGTTCAAATCTTAAAGAAAACCACGGACGATAATAAGAGAAATTGGCACGAGAAATTGTTAGAAGCCTTATGGAGCCTACGGGACGACCTTCAGAACCCTACTCGAAGCTACACCTTACGCTCGCGGTGTATGGGTCCGAGGCGATGTTACCTTTAGAGGTTCGGCTTCCTTCACTCGGAATTGCGATTGCAAATAAGATCACGACGAAGAAAACGCCGGATTACGACTCGAAGAATTAGAAAGCTTGGAAGGGAAAAGACTTGCGAGCACAACGGAATTTAGAACTATACCAAGCTAAGATGGTTCGAGCCCATGACAAGCGAGTCCGCCCAAGAACCTTGAAAGTTGGTGATTTAGTTCTCGTTCTCAAGAGACCTATTCTTGCACACCGCAAGATAGGAGGAAAATTTGAACCCACTTGGGAAGGGCCGTTTGTGGTTGAAGCGGTATACTCGGGAGGTTCCTACCGGCTAGTGAATTGCGGGGAGAACGACATATGCTTCCAATCAACGGACGATACTTGAAAAAATATTACGCTACTCGATGTTTCGAAGGAATGAATTCTTCATCCCTAAGAAACACGGGTGAAAGTAATTACTTATGATTGGGTCCGAACCCAAAAAATAATAAAATGTGCTAAGATAAATAAAATCATGATAATTAAGTTTTCCTTGTTTCCTTTTTCAAATCAAAATCTCTTCCCTCATCTTATCCTACTTCATTCTCGTTAAATTTCAAAATATAAGAATAATAAAAAAATGTATCTTTAATAAACATTTTCTTAATGTTCTTGTTCTTAGTACAGACCCCCGATCCTTTTCCTTGTCTTTTCGCGGGAAATGTCGAACGGGCGGTTGGTCTTGAACTTTAAGAATGGCGTAAGCCTTGCACTCGATGAAAAGAGGGTGAAAGATGGAGCGATAATCGAGATTGACTCGGATTTCGCACCGGCGGGCCTACGATACGAGGAAAGTGACCGGGTCCCGACTAACGAGAAGAACTGCCCGGACGGACCGGTGATGAAAGTGGGTGGCCCAAGCCACCAATCCAACAACAAGAAGAGAAAAGCAAACACCGAAGAAGACAAGAAAATGAAGTCCGTAGTCGCTACGGCGGAGGGCGGAGCTTGTCGGCGCCGCGCCGCGGAGATTCAAGAAGTTCGGAGAGCTACTCTCGCGACCACGCAACGAAGAAATAAGAATCGCCGCATCCGTAAAATGTTAACAAAACTAGGCTGCGGACCGGCAGCGACGAGACACTTGCTAATGCCAGGCACTCACATTTCGAGGACACCGGTTCACCGGAACACGAAGAAAGGAGGCCGGCTCCTAGAATAACGAGAAGAACCGGGGAAATCTCCGGAAGATCGAAGAAAGAAGGCTACCACGCCACCGGGATAGAACCACCAGGCGGTGCATGACCTTGTTGCGAAGCAACCCCGGGGATGTCCCGACGGACATCATCCACGAGGAGCCGAGGTATGCGAGGGAACGTGAAGGGATTGAACCATATATCCCACAATATGTCACAAGGCCTCGCCATCTGCAGATCATTCGGAATACGAGCTGGAGAGGATGCGGAATGTTGAAAAGAAAACTTTCGAATACTTCGAGAGAATTAAAGGAAGAAGAATCAACATACTAGAAGGCCTCGAGCTACACACCGACGTATTCTCGAGTATGAACAACGACAAATCGTGGATTGTATCCGGGATCCGAAAAGAATGGGCCGAGCGAGCCGCCCGAGGGAAAACACATACTCGGAACCCCGGAGATGGATGCCGGGGAAAGGAAGAATCACAATACAATGCGGATGCTGCTACTAACTTTCGTTGAAGACGGAAAGGAAACCCACCGGGAATACTCCGTCATGGGCGAGTAGATCCGATGCCATCAGTTATCAAGAGAATGGTAAAAAGATTGATAACATGGAGGATACGCCGGCGCATTGCATACCCAATAGCTGCATTATCAACATCTACAAACGGGGTGATTGCATACCCCCACATATTGATCACCACGACTTCGTCGGACCTTTCGCACGGTCTCTTTCTTGAATGAGTGCAACATCATGTTCGGATACGACCTCCGGATAAGCGAGCCCGGGTGAGTTCGAGGGCCGGTAAAGATACCTTTACCGGTGGGTTCCGTCATGATACTGCGAGGTAACGGAGCGGATATCGCAAAGCATTGCATACCGGGAGTGCCGGTGGAGCGAATCTCGGTTACTTTCGGGAGGATGGACGACGACAAAATACCTTACCATTTCCGACCGGATCTAGAGCTAGAGAACCTCCGGCCTTACGAGCCGTGAGTTACATAGGAAATATCACACCTCCGATGTACATCCAGTCGGCATCCTTGCCAAGGATGGCTTGGAAGGTGATGTTATTGACCATGTACCTCACTTATTCGGACATGGATTTTTGACGGATGATTCTTTTGATGGATCAACAAAGATCATACACGATCCGTTTTGAGTCTACATGGATTGTATGAAATATATTCCGGATCGAGTTGTACGACGTATTTTCAACATGATTGGAATGAAAGTGACCATGTCGCGTTTTTGGCCTTCACCTCTTTTGTGCAAATTGATTGGGAAACGCCATTAAAGTTAAATGAACTTCGAAACAAAGAACAGAAAAAAAAAAAAAAGAGAATAAAAAAAATTTTTTTTAAAAAAAAAAATCCGAAAAATGACAAACACCAAGTTCACATGAACATTAAATAAACAACAAAATAAAATTTGAACCATTAAAAGATAAACGAAATCAACACAAATCTCAAATTCAATCTTTCCAAATTCCGAATCAAATTTCAATCTTTTCAAACTTCAAAATCAAATTCTATCCTTCCAAACTTCCAAATCAAATCTCGATCAAATTCCAAATCCATCTCGATCAAATTTCAAATTTGATCTTCCCAAATCTCAAATCGAATTCTCGATCAAATCCGAATCCGATCTCGATCGAGTTTCGAACTTGATCTTTCAAATTTCAAATCAAATCTTAAATCGAGTTTCAATCGAGTTCAAACTCATCCTTCCAAATTTCCAAATTTCCAAATTCAATCTTTCCGTGCTTCAAGTCTCAATCAAGTTCAAATTCAATCTCTATCAAATCTCAAATCCGATCTTCTAGATCTCAAATCAAATCTCAATCGAAAACATCAAATTCAAACTTTTGAGTCGAGGATTTTACATCCAAGACTGCACTGCTTTAGGATTCTCTTCCTATTGCACTGAAATACATCAAAATTCAAAACTTTTGGGTCGAGGATTTTACATCCAAGATTGCATCGCTTTAGGATTCTCTTCCTATCGTACCTTGAAATACATCGAAATTCAAACCTTTTGGGTCGAGGATTTTACATCCAAGACCTGCACTGCTTTAGGATTCTCTTCCTATTGCACTGAAATACATCAAAATTCAAACTTTTGAGTCGAGGATTTTACATCCAAGACTGCACTGCTTTAGGATTCTCTTCCTATTGCACTGAAATACATCAAAATTCAAACCTTTTGGGTCGAGGATTTTACATCCGAAGACTGCACTCTGCTTTAGGATTCTCTTCTGTCGCACCGAAATACATCAAAATTCAAACCTTTTGGGTCGAGGATTTTACATCCAAGACCGCATCGCTTTAGGATTCTCTTCCTATTGCACTTGAAATACATCAAAATTCAAAACTTTTGGGTCGAGGATTTTACATCCAAGGCCGTACCTGCTTTAGGATTCTCTTCCTATCTGCATCGAAATACATCAAAATTCAAAACTTTTGAGTCGAAGATTTTACATCCAAGACTGCACTTGCTTTAGGATTCTCTTCCTATTGCCTTGAAATACATCAAAATTCAAACTTTTGGGTCGAGGATTTTACATCCAAGACCGCACTTGCTTTAGGATTCTCTTCCTATTGCCTCTGAAATACATCAAAATTCAAACTTTTGAGTCGAGGATTTTACATCGCACGCTAGATCTCTTCTGTACCGAAATACATCGAAACTTTTGGTCGAGGATTTCATCCAATGCTCGCTAGATTCTTTCTTGCCTGAAATACATTAAAATTTAACCTTTGGGTCGAGGATTTTACATCCGAGATCGCATTGCTTTAGGATCTTTCCCTATCGCAATGAAATACATCACATCAAAATCAAACTCTTGAGGTTAAGGATTTTACATCCAACACCACTTTGCTACGAGATATCTTCTCATTGCAACGATTCAATCTAATCAATTCGATTTTCTTTCGAGGTTGGAGATGTTACATCTAAAACCTCAAAATTCCAATTTTCATTTCAAATCGAATCCCTCAAATTAATTTTGACAAAACTTCAATCTAAATTGAAACTCCAAACTAAAATTTAAACTCACACATCAAAACATAAATTGAAACAAAATAAAATCTAAATCAAAATTCCCTCAGATCATGTGATTTGGGATTCACCTCCTTTTCCTTTCCCCAGCGAGAGTTCAAGAATCTCCAGTTCCAGAGATATACTTGACACTCCCCAGCAGAACTCTTCTACTTCGTCCTAAGTTCGTCACTTGGACATCCGTGTTGGTTTGTTGATCGCTTCGGTCAACACCAATACGCGCGGTGTGCTCCGTCAGCTCACCACACCTATTGAGGTCCATTTGTTGACCTCATTTTTGATGAGGTCTTCCTTTCTTCTTTTTAGTGCTTAGGATCTAGCCTTAGGCTTTTCCTTTGACTATCTTAGAGGACTAGAATTGGGACCCGCCTTTTAGAAATTCAAACCACTTCTAAACTCCCCGCAAACTCCACAAACTTGACTATAGACCCCTAATCACCTAGAGGGTTGAAATCGAATATGGAAGTTTAAAGGATGAGTTCCTATAGGACTCTTTGGCCTTAGGAGCGCCTACAGGTGGCACGGTCCAGTGAAGGGGCTGACATACACTACACTTACACACTACATTTCCACACACTTCCTAAAACCACACCCATACCCAACTTGACCTCCTGACTCATGTAGGTGATTCACATGGATGGTCCTTAACCCCTAAGCCCTTGCGCAAGAGGGTTAGGAACAACATAGTGAATGCCTCAAATGAGTCCTTTCATGGCTCATATGGGCTTGAAATGGCTTCATGGCTCAACCAAAATGATTTCACCCCACCCAAATTCACCCAATCTTCAATTTCCCAAATTTTCAATTTTTGACCCCGGGACCCTACACCTACTAAACCTACCCAAAACCATCGAATTACCCGAATTTTTGCAAAATCTCCAAATTACCTAAAATTTTCCAAAATCAATCCCAAACACCTCCACATCACTCAAATTGATCATCCATACCCAAAAATACCAAAAATTCCAAAAATACCTCCCAATACCCTCCAAATACCCAAAATACCCTTCTTGGCCTAAAAATCCAAAAATTCAGAAAAATTCCCAGAAAATTCCAGAAAATCCCAAATATTCCTAATTTCATTTTGTCCAACTACACCATGGGCCAATTTTGTCAATTTACCCTACTTTTGTCAAAACCCCCAAATTGACCCATTTTAACCCAAAGTGGACCCAATGTCAAACCAAACATACCCAATTGACCCCAATTTTGGTCCAATTCAATTCTAAACTTCAATTCAACATTCCCAATACCAATTTAGACCAAATCCAAGTCCAATTTGATTGACATTTGGATCCAATTTCACTTGCTTAAGCCCATTGACCATGACCCAAACTTAGCCCAAACTAACCCAATTCAACTCCAATTAACCCCAAATCTTTCTAAACCTTCCTTAACATCCTCATAAACAAACACTAACATGATTTGCCCAAGATTTTGACCCAAACCCCACTCAAATTCAACCCGAAATCAAAAGCCCAATTTCGACCTAAACCCAAATCTAACCCAAATGGCCCAAACCTCAAAATTAAACCCAACCAAAGCCAAAACCTCTTTGAAACATTCCCATAAACATTTCTTGATATTTATTCTACATCAATTTCAACCCTAGCCCAACATTGGCCCAAGTTAGCCCATTTGGACCTACATTGGCCCATTCACCAAATAAACCCAAATTCAACCCAATTCAAACCCAAACTACCCTAAATCTATTTCAAGTTATTCATGAAACATCCCTAAACCAAAACCAACAATTATTTGGCCCAAACCTTCTACAAAAATTCTCATCCATGAACACATCCTTAAACTTAAAAGCCCACTTCCCTTAAACCTTCTTAAAAGCCCATTTCCTTCAAAATTCAAAAGCCCAAATCTACCACTAAAGCCCACATGACATCTCCATTTGTCATCCATTTAATTAAATCCATTACCTAAGTCCTAAAGTCACCATCAAATTATTCCAAATCAAGTTTCATACAAATTTCCATCAAAACATCCAAAATTCTTAAAACCCTTTTCATGAAACAAATCAAGCTTTTCCCCAAGCCGAATGGAGCCATGAACGAGCCATTCTCAAGCCACATGAAGCCATGAGGGCTTTGACTTGTCATTAGTCCATTTATGGCAAGAAGAGGAGGTTCTTTCTTAAACCATCCTTTAACCCTTTTTAACCTTAATCATGTCTCACACTAAACCATGTTTAGCCACCTCATTCTTGGATAGAGACTTCACCATTCCTTCTAGGCCGACCTAAATGATTCCTCTCGGCCAAAATCGAGCTTGGAAGGGTGCACCAAGCCCAAACTGGTGGGTTGACCCAAACTCAAGCCAAAGTGAGCCTTCTCCCATTCCATTTAAATCAAACTCCTTTACACATGTCAAACCTCAATTGCCTACACTAAACCCGACGCCCGACCTACCCGACTCAAGATGGTGACCATCGCTCGTCGGCCGGCCACTGAGCTCGCCGGAAAACACCATGGCCGAGAGCTCACATGTGAGCCAACATTGAAATTCCACCTTGCTGAGCTGCCCCATGCCCAATGGTCACCATGGCCGATCTTCTCCTCACCAGAGCGGTGATCCGAAGCCCTAACTCCCTCCGGGAGGCCTTCCGCCCTCTCCTATTTAAACTCCACCCCTCTCGGCCATGAGAAGTGCCGAAACAAAACCTTAGCGAAACTCTGCCAAAATCACTCCGGATCACTCTCCACACTTAGAGCACCTGATCCCCACTGAATTCCCTGCCAATTCCTCCTCAGTGAGCTCGATTTCGAGCTCAAACTTTAGCTCAAAAACCGGGACACTTCTCCACGGTGAGCCAATTCCCAAATTGATTGGCTCTACACCTTCACCGGACCAAGGGAAGGTGTCCACCATCAAAAGCCCCATCTCCGGAGCCACCCGGTTGCTCCAGCCTCCAAGCTTTGTGATCGGGCTTGGTCGAAATCATATCCGGACAATTCACCGGACCGGGAGACTTCATCCGGAGCTTGCTTGGGACCCAATCGAAGGTGCAACGACTCTCGGATTGAAGCCACACTTCTACGAGCCAAGGTATGAGCTAACTCTTCATCCCGAGCTTCGAAGATTCTTCATTTCGAATGCCTTAGTTTCGATGCATGTTAGCCGTATAGATGTGTTCGTCTCTTCGAGACGAATCCATAGAGCATAAGAACATGAAAATCCATTGAGAATCGAGTGAGATCTTAGGGATTTAGTGTGGACGGCTCTCGGGTGAGGACACTGGGGACGATGAACGGATGCCGTCCATTCGATACACGCGCGCACGGACGGCCAGGATTGCGTCGGACCGGGAGACGGTACGAGAACCGCGGGGCCCGGCGCTGGCGACTCGGGTGGCGGCGTCGAATGGGAGCGCGACGCGTGTGCGTTCGGAGCTGCCGAGGTTTGCGCCGGCGCCGCGTGGATAAATAGAAAATTAGGGTATTTTCTTATTTATTTAATTCCCTAAACTTCAAAAATCCATATCTTTGTGTAGAAAAATCACAAAAATAAAATAAAAATACCCTCTTGCTCGGTGAACGAGAGGAGAATAATGTGGAAAAGAAATCATTTAATTTCATTAAGTATTTTATTTTTTATGATTTATTTACTCTCTGCATACATTTAATTCTCCATGCATGTATACAATTCACCATGGCATGAGACCATAGGGCTTTTGAAGCCTCCGAACTTGGGAACATTCCCTGAATTTTCCAAGGTCGAGGCCATCTCTATGAAAAGTTATTTATTTTTCAAATGCATGTTGTTGTTTTGAGTATTTTAATTCCAAAAATTAGCATGTTGTGAAATAAATTCTAGAAATATTTGGTGATGTTCCTTATGACCAGAGAACTACTAGGAAAAATAGGACTTGAGTTAATTCACTCGAATTAACCCTAATTGGCTTAAACACCCAAAATAGGTCTTTAATTAATTAGAGTTAACCAGGTATCAAATTGACTTGAAATCAATTCTCCACTGACCTTTAGGATCAGAGGAATCCACCATAAAAATTTGAGATCAATTGGACTTGGTTAGCCCACTAATTGGGTTGATTAAGTCGCTTAGCCATTTTAAACTTTAAAAATTCATAACTTTTAAAATACTTTTCAAAAATTCACCAAATTGGTTTTGGAGCCTCTCTGATATCAGGGGAACCTAAGAAAATTAAAATTTCAATTTTCTAAAAAAGTTGATTTTTAATAATATTTTAATATTTTTAATAATTAAAAAATAATAAAAATCACAAAAATAATAAAATTCACCAAAATGTCACATTTTGAATTTTAATCACTTAGGAACAAATCCCACATTTTTCCTAAGTCTATTTAGTGAGATATTAAATTTTAAAGCCCTAGGGTAATTTTAAAATTAAAAAAAATGTATTTTCTAGCATTTTCACTAAAATAATTATTATAAATCATAGAAAAATCAGAA